>APFE030184838.1:1648-51483 GCA_000404065.3 Pinus taeda
AGCCAAGGCATGTAATGTTTAAACATTCAAGACATTCATCAAATAATCATCAACTCATAAGTACACACAGGAAGTCTGAGCACTAGGTGAATTCAGAGTGATTGTGCACTTAAAGAGCTGTAAAACATGAAGGACAAGAACCTCAACTTATAAGTATACACAGGAAGTCTGAGCATTAGGTGAATTCAAAGTGATTGCATACTTATAAAGTTGTAAAACTTACATTTGGTAAGAGAAAACCACAAACATCTTGAGCATTTTAACAAAGTATGAATCTTGGGAAGAATAAAACAGTGTTTCTATTACTGTAAAAAGCTTTATACACAGGCCAATATAACTCTGTTTTTTGCATAAATATCCAACCCTTTTTACATTGCTGCTCCAGCTATATATAGAGTTCTTCTTCTAACTAATGAGATTCCTTCTCCAGCATGAGGGGAATTCGAATTCCTCCTTATTTGACACCTATTGACACTTAAACTAACTATTTAATACAAAAGATAGCTAACTAGGAGTCCTAGAGACCTAAAACAATTAGGAGTCTAACTCCTCATTATGATCAAAACAAACTTATCTAAACATTTAACACATTATTTGACACCTAAAACTCCATGATGTCGAACTTGATGGAGCCTCCCACGTGGTCACCAACTGCTGATGACAAACCCTAGAAATTAGGGAACATGTTTCCCTGTTTTTTAGGTTTAGATCCTTGAATATTGCAGAGCCTTTATCTCTTTATCTATGACACCTTTTACGAAACTGAAGGAGTTTTTTGTAGCCCATGTTGTCTAGAACAAAAACCTCTCCTGGGTTTTTAAAACATTCCTCCAGTTGTTCAGAATCTGTCCTTGACAAACACGTGGAAAACAGGAAAAAATCCGTTTTCTGAAAGTAGGGTCTCAATGAAAGCTTAGTATCTCCCAACTGAAAACACTTATGAAGAAATTGAGATAGGTTATTGTAGTAGGAGAGTCTATTAAGATAAACCTCCTTCAGAATTCCAAAATACCCTTTCATGTGACCAGAAACGGATTTTGAAAAACAGGTGTAAAACTAGTAGACAAAGCTTGACTTTCAGCAGTTTCGTAGCGCAAGTTTAACCATATATTCTTCCTACCTCAGAACGAATTTGAAGCAACTGAAAGAGGTTTTTGTAGCTTGGTATGTTAGGAATAAAATCCTCTTTCAGGTTTCAAAATTAAGTTTTCAGCTTCTCAGAAACCCTTCTAGAAATTTACTAGTAAACGCAGAAAACAGAGTTTTTTCTGCTAAAACAGGCTGCTACAGGGGTTTCGCAGCGCGCTGCGAAACTGCTGTGTAATTTCAAAAATCAAAATTTTACATTTGTAGCCAGCTCCACAATAAAGTCTTCAGGCAAATTCCTTGTGATGCTTCTCCATATCCTTGTCTACAGGTATTTTGAGCCATTCAAACGTGAGGATTTATATTTAGGACAATACCAAGTTTTGGAGATCTATCAAACAAATGAAGCAACATCTAGAAACCTAAGTCTCCTTGAGCGCTGATTTTCAAGACAATAGAAGCATAATCACACCAATCATCGGTAGTTGCAACATTTTGCAAAGTTTTACTAAATCTGGCTTTATTCTGTTATGAAGACTTTGTTCTGCCACATGTAAAGCATTTCCATCCTCAGTTTTTGTATTTCCGCTAATAAAACCTTCAGGATTTGCGCTGTCATAGGCAGCACCAGAACCACTCAAATCTTGACCATGTGAGGTGGGAGCTGATAAGAAACCATGAGGTAAAGAAAGACCATGTTCCTTGATTATGAAAGCATCTTCTGCTGCTTATAATGAATGTTTATATCCTCCATCAGGTGTTTCCCTGTATGATTTACCATTGATGGTCTCACAGTCAGACCCTGCAACTTCATTATTAGCATCACAGGAACCAGAGCATGGACTAGGATGTTTCCCATAGAGCATATCTGTGATTGATTTCTTAAACATGGGATGGGAAAACTTTCCACAATCATCTTTTACAGATTCATTGGATTTTAGTTTGGCACCATTTGCATTCAAGTGAATGTTGTTTTCAGTTATTTCCTTTTCACTAGCCAATGACTTTTTTGCATCCTTAAGCTAGGAGGATATTGAGATTGGATCAAGTGTTCCACATACACGTCTTTCAAAATTCCCGTTCATAATACAAAACTGCCTGTTTGTGTTAAAATCATCACCTACAGCAGTTTCGTAGCGCGCTACGAAACTGCTGTGTAATCACCAAAACACAGTTTTAATGCCAATTCAACTCTCTTGATCTTTCCTTTGGAATCTTTTCAGTGATAACATAACCGATATAGCTTCACAGACAAATAGATCAATCACTCTGAACTCAAATATAATACCTTCTGTATTGATACATATAGTGGTAAACCCAACTATGCTTATGCACCTTATTGCACAAGCATAGGTTGAACAAAAGTATGATCAATGTTAGTAGACAAATCCTCCCTAAGGTCCTAGTAAAGCATTGTTACCGCATCTGGGAAAGCAATAACATCTGCCGCAAACACACTTAAGAATTCAAATGTACAACATAAACAAACATTACAAGCACTAGCAACTGCTTCCAAACCTGGCACTCAAGGAACTTCCACAGTAAGACATGTTGTTGATTCAACATAGTTAATTGTGTTGTATCTTGCGAGTAATGGCTATTTGAGAGATGTAGCAGTTGAAAATATATTTTTATTTTGATTTTTTTTCATTCCATTCCCTATATGTGGGTTGAAGTAAGTGACCTAAGGCATGTGGCTTTGGTGATTTGTCTTGGATTAATTGGTATTCTTTGAGAATATGACTTGGATCATTGTTTCTCTATGTTGGAAGAGACACCCGTGATTTCAATTCTAAACCATTTCAAATGTAACATGTTTCATTGTTTAACTACTTATTCTATTTTTTTCCAATATTCCCTTGAATGAATTATTCATCATTCATTTTATTTGTTGGTTGTGTAGGTTGGAGACTCTGGGAAGCCTCATGATCCTTGTCATATTCTTCACATGAATTCAGGTAATGATAACGTGAACTTGAGTGGGACAGATAAACATTTCATCCTAGTGAGCATGCATATATGTATCGATTTATGTTAATTTTAGATAACAATGGTATGTTCTATGCTTAATAACAATTTTACTTCAATTTTATTATTAACCTAATATCAATTTCCAGATTAGCAATCACATTAACATAATAGTAAAATGCAGATAGAACATAAATGATAACCAGAAGACAAGCCAAGGCAAGAGGACACGATATTTGTCAGATGCCAGGGAAAAACCCCAATGTGGGGGAAACCCTTTGATCAACGTTTCTTATTATTCTTCAAAAGTTCAGCAGAGAGAGGGTACAATATACAAATATATTTGCCCAATGACAGTGAAAATCTGTCCAGTCAAATAGCAGTCAACATGATGCCCTAACCAAAAAGTCAATGTTGGTCAACGTGGTAGAATATCTCCTTCAAATCAGCTCAGTAAAAACTAGTCAACTCGGCCTCCAAGGATAGTTCGAATTAGCCAAAACCAGTCTCGAAAATATAATTCAAACTTGGTCAATGCAGAGTCAAACCTATGGTTAAACTTGCAGCGATCAATGCTGGTCAACCAACTCTAAGTGCCTCGAATTTTGTGCCCAGAAATGTAGCTTTCCCAAACAGAACATTCCCCGAGAAAAACACAGTCAAGCTTGGTCAACTATGCTTAGTCAATGTTGGTAAAACCTTCATGCAATTCGGTCAATGGCCAAAACAAAAAATCGTAGTCAAACTTCGCATATTTGGAGGAGATGGCGGTTGCCCTGAAGTTGTATGACCCAATCAAATGAGGAGAGAGAGATATGTATGAGAATTAATGATGTCCAAATGAGGTAGATTCACCTTCTATTTATATGCAATGTTGAGGATGAAAAGACATGTCTTTTGGGCTTCTGAGCCTACATAAGTTTGCTGGCTGACCTTGACAATTTGTCCATAATAGAAATAAATTCATAATTCCTTTTATACATGTTAGAATGAGATGATATTTAGATCAATAATACACCTATCGAAAAGAGGAATCCAATAAAAATATTAGCTGCATCATATGAGTTGTCCAAGGTGGAGTTTGGCCTTAGTTGCCAAATTTAACACTCCCTCTCAATTAGGGAGAACTCCACTTGCCAAACCATCTATCAATATGTACCATCTTTGACATCCCTATTATACCCTGCTATGCCCTGCTCTTCTCTGTTGAGCCATGAAGAAATAATGAAGAAGAAATGATTGAGAAAGTGTCTCACCATTCTCCACTAACTCGAAGTTAGTCTCCAATAATCGAGAGTGTATCATACCACTCTCCACTGGCCCAAAATCAGTCTCCATTGATCCCAGATCAATATCAAACATCCTAGCATAGGGAGTATGGTAGTACATGATGCATCCATTGGTAGTACTATGGTCCCTATCCTCATTTCCCTATTCATTGGTCAGATGAGAGGTACTTCCCATGAGTCCTAGACTCCATGGATAGGATGTACTGCTAGGAAAAGGTGAACCACTCATCCTGGTCATATGCCATAGGAGAAGGTGAACCACTCATCCTATGCATATATCAACACGGGGTATCATAAGGGAAGGTGAAACATTCACCCTGTACATAATGCACCACTAAGAGAAGGTGAACCACTCACCCTGTACACAACGCACCACTAGGAGAAGGTGAACCACTCACCCTATGGTTGCTCATCGCTCCAAGAAGTACCCCAAGCCCCCCAAAGCTCCCAAAGATTAATATCCATCTCATACAAGACCCTCATAAGAGGGTCTCTCCACGACTCCAAGTTGTTCACGAAAGGTTAAAAAATTGACCTTCACAAGGCACTTCGTAAGAATATTTGTGACCTATTCATCAATCCCAATGTGATGGAGCCTTATTTCTCCATGTTGTACCATATCCCAGATAAAGTGGTACTTTATATCAATATGCTTGGAGTAGTCATGAAACACGAGATTCTCAGAAAGACGAATCCCACTTTGGCTGTCTCAAAAGATCACAGTGGTATCCAGCACATGTACAAACAACTCACTAAAGATATTCCTCAACCAAATAGCTTCAGAGGAGGCCATGCTAGCAGCAATACATTTAGCCTCAACAGCGCTCAAAGAAATAAACTTTTGCTTCTTTCTCATCCAGGATATTGAAGCAGAACTTGGAGAGAAGAAACATCCATATGTTCTTTTACGATCCACCACACTGCTAGCCCAATTTGCATCAGAGTAACCATGGAGCCTTACATTCTCGACAATGTATCTCAGTCCATAGGTGATTGTGCCCCAAAGATATGTTAAAATATTCTTGGTAGAAATCCAATGAATCTGATGAGGCTTGACCATAAACTGACTCAATCTATTCACTGCAAAACATATGTCTGAATGGGAGTTCACCAAGAACATTAGGGCCCCCATGAGTTGATGATACTCAGAAGGATTTCCCAAATTGGGCCAAACAACACTTTCACATAAATTATTGAAGTTAAGTTCCATTAGAGTAGTCACGGACTTGCAATCCACCATCCCAAATCTTTCAAGTAGCTTCACAATGTATTTTCCTTGAGAAAGAAAAATCTCACCTAAATTTTGCCAGACCTTGAACCCTAGGAAATAATGCATCAGTCCTAGGTCCTTCATCTTGAATTCAAAAGACAACTCCCTCTTGCATTGATGAATGAGAGAGTTTGCACTTGTTAGAAAGAGATCGTCTACATAAAGCAAAAAGATGAGAGGTCTATCATTCTCAACATTAAAGTAAAGGTTCAGATCAACTTCACTTGTAAATTCCAACTTCATCAGATAGTTGTCGATCCTCTCATACCAAGCCTGAGGTGGTTGCTTCAACCCATAGAGGGCTTTCTTCAACCTACATACATGTGTCTTACGATCTTGGACTTTTAACCCCTCATGTTGTTTTACATAGACTTCCTCAAGTGAACCATGCAAGAAGGCAGTCTTGACATCCATCTAGTGTAGGTTCCATATTTGTGAGGAAACAAGGGCTATGATTGAAAAAAGGGTGGTATATCGAGAAACTGGTGAAAATATCTCATCATAGTCCTCACCTTCCTTTTGAGAGAATCCTCGAACAACAAATCTGGCCTTGAACTTTTCAGCGCTTCCATCTGCTCCATTCTTTATCTTGTAGAGCCATTTAGAGGTGACAATAGATTTATCCTGAGGTCTGGGGACCACATTCTAGACATCATTCTTCATAGTTGACTCATACTCTTCATTCATAACATCCTTTCATACTTGGTTCTTCACAACTTCTTCAAATGAGAAAGGCTGAGATTGAATAATGGTGCTCATGATAGTTAAGTACCCTCGGTACCTATTCAACTTCTTACTTTCACGAAATGTCCCCCTTGGTGCAATATGTCTCTCAGAATATTTGAGATTTTCCCTAAGCCATGAGGGTCTCCTTTTAGAGGAGGAGGGTTCATGAGGAGGTGGACCAATGGGATCCATTGGTTCTTCAACATCGGGCATCGGCTCATCCCACGTTTCTCCCTGTTTTGCTGTATTTGCTTCTTTTTCCTTCCTTAGAATAGGATGGTTGCTAATATTCCCAAGGGAAGCATCTTCATCGAAGATGACATCATGACTTATATCCACTTCCTTTTGACCAATCACATAGATCCTATATGCCTTGGAATTTTCACTGTAGCCCACAAATATTCCTTTCTTCCTAGATGCATCCAATTTGCTTCTATTTTCTTTCAGCACATGAAAATGCATGGGACTACCAAAAATTATAAAATGAGAAACATTAGGTTTCTTATCGGTGAAAACTTATTCGAGAGTTTTTGAGTCCAACACTTGATGAGGGCATCTATTTTGAATGTACAAAGTAGTGTTGGCGGCTTCACCCCATAAGAACTTCAGAAGGCTTTGATCATGTAGCATGGCATTAGTGGCTTCTATGATAAAACGATTCTTCATTTCAGCAACACCATTTTGCTCAAGAGTATATGCAATAGTAGTCTCCCTCTTAATGCTAGCTTATCTAAAATAGTCACTGAATTCATTTGATTCATATTCGGTTCCATTATCGGTCCTTAATATTTTGATCTTCTTCCTAGTTTGACTTTCAACCAAGGCTTTGAAAGAATGGAACCATGAGAACGCTTCGTCCTTCTTCTTCAAGAAATATATCCAAGTTTTGCGAAATAAGTCATCCACAAAGATAACATAATATAAATATCCACCCAAAGTTGTCACGGGAAACATACTAGATAGATCTTAATGAACCAATTGGAAATTGCCAGTAGTCTTGCTATCACTTGAGGGTAATGGTCCCCTTATATGTTTTCGCACATCCCTGACAAACACCTTCATGTTCTATTTTGAATTCGGGCATACCTATAACCATCTTCCTTGCATTGGGTAGAGCCTTCTAATGAAGATGGTCAAACCTCCAGTGCCATAGTTTAGATTGAAGAGATGTGTCGCAAGACATAACTCCCAATGGAATTCCTCCAACTTGATATAGGCTACCAACCCTGAATCCAACAGTAAATGCTTCTATAAAATTTCATTTCCAAACACACACCTTTCCATTGATGAATGCCACCTTGAATCCTTTGTCTTCCATCACTGAGATAGATACCAAGTTCTTCTTTAGATCGGGTACATATAGTACTTCTTGTAGATGAACGATGTTACCTTGATTTAATTGAAGAGTAACATTTCCAACTCCCTTCATGGGATAGGTGGCATTGTGTCCAAGGATAATTTCCAAATTTATATCCTTTTCTATTAGATTTGAAAGAGCCTCCTTGTACCCAGTGAAGTGCCTTGAGGCACCACTATCAATCAAAAAATTTCCTAAGGTGTCTAGAGGAGAGGTAGTAGAAAGGGAATATATAAGATAAAAATATTTTTGCTAGTTATCTACAACAATAGATCCATCATACCTAGAGTTTCTTAATCTTTTTGGAGGTCAATCATTTCCAAGTTGAGTAGCGAAAGCATTCCTTTTTCATTTGTTGTTGAACCTGCGATTCCTTTGATTGTTGTTGCCTATGAAATTGTTGTGGTTGTTGTTGTCATCATGATGAGGTGTATCCCTTCTATTAGGAAAATCCCTAGAATAGTGGCCAAACTTGTTACAAACGAACATCTTCCCTTACTTCCATTTTTGAATCCTGGTCTTCCTTGACATTGCTTCTTTGGACCTACATTGTCCTTATTTTTAACATGAGTGGAGAATGTAGTAGGATCATTCCTATTTGAAGGCATGTCCATTTCCATCATCCTTGTTTCTTCTTGAGGACATATAGTTAACAATTCTTCAAAACCTGGAATCCTATCATTGTTGAGGATAGTAGTGTTGAACACATGCCATTCATGAGGGAGACCTCCCAGGGCAATGCGAGTGAGCTCCCTGTGAGCAATAAATTCTCCAATTGAAATTAGATCATTTTTTATCTCGGTAATCCTCATGAAGTAGGATTGGATATCTTCACCTTTTCCCTTCTTTATGTCCTTCAACTTGTTCTTGAGAAAAAGGACTTGGTTTGCATTGCTAGCTTTGAACATGCCAACCAACCTGTCATATATCTCCTTTGATGTGTTCAAATCGGAGATGTAAGCAACTAAATGCTTATGAATAGAATCCCTGATGATCTTCTTGGCTTTGAATTCACCTTTCTTATACTTTGTCTTAGCAGCATTCGGTGCATTTGAAGGCAATTCAATAATTTTTCCTTGCACATAGTCCATAACATCTTTCTCTTCTAAAGTCAAATCAAGAGACATCTTCCATGCATGATGATCAGACTCATCATGAATCTTGTCATCATATTTGAAGTAGGATGTGGAGGGCATTGACTCTTGTCCTTGACCAATAGATCTCAATGATTGCTCACCTCAACTCTAATACCATGTTAATTTTAGATAACAATGGTATGTTCTATGCTTAAGAGCAATTTTATTTCAATTTTCTTATTAGCCTAATATCAATTTCTAGATTAGCAATCACATTAACATATAGTAAAACTAGCATTTGCACTTGATGTTGCAAAGAAAACGCCGTAAGGCAAGCCAATAGAAAATGAACTAGTAGGTTGAAGTGTCTTGTAAAATCAATGCAATCTCTGCACAACATTATAATGTTTTAAAATGATATATTTACAATGTTCAAGATCATTTAGTCAACATTTATTACCACGAAAAATAACATACAAAGGCCTGGAAAATAGGCTTTTGATCACCCTATGAGGGCACAAATAATAATGTTGAAGGTACATTTGAGATAATTTCACAAAATGGCTACTAAAGATGCAATATCCATTTGCAAAAATTAAATTAACCTGAATAAGCATAGAGAAAGAGTGGGTTATGTAGATGGAAAAATTGAGAAGAAGCCCAAGATCATAAAATGAAGGAGAAATAAACTTCAAATAACAATGTTAAATTGACCCTGATTTTCTGAATACAACCATGACCATAAACAACAATGGTGTGATACACTCCATTCCTAGATCTCAACTATAATATTCTATACAGAACCTTTGTGCCCATTTTCACTGAAGAAAAAACCATTACATAGAATAAGGTGACAATAAGACAAAGATATGATAGATATGAAATGGGAAATAACCAATAATTGGTGACAAGACTGAAATAGCTATGATATTAAATTTGACATATAAACTTCTAACTATAATAACAGTTCAATGAATGGAAAAAGGAGTTCTACAAAATCTAGAAATAGATGTTGAATGGGTTATGAAATTCTATTTTCTCCATATGAGGTCTGATGAGGTTGGAAACACTCTCAAACATAGTGAGTCATTTCATGGTAATGTTAAAAATTTCTAATCAAGTTTAAAAGGAGGCAATTACAAAAAGAGCTATTATATTAGTAGACATGTATCTAATCCCATGTCAATAACACTATATCATGGGGCCAAATGTGTGGAAGAAAAACAACTACACTTTGGCAATGTACTAAAACAACAAAATTCTATGACATCTTTGGAAATGCATTACGGCCATTAATAAACACCAATTTGAAAAGGGGCACAACCTTCATCTTCTAAATTCCAACACATGAAAAATATAAGTGGCCAATAGGACCTTATACGACTGTAAACTGCACACCTATTTTTTAAGCATGTTTGAGCGAATTTCAAACTACTAACACCCACTGAATATGACAGAAACAACAAAATTCTATGACATATTTGGAAATGCATTACAACCATTAATAAACACCAATTTGAAAAGGGGCACAACCTTCATGTTCTAAATTCCAACACATGAAAAAATATAAGTGGCCAATAGGACCTTATACGACTGTAGTGTGATTGCTAAGAATGTACAACCATCAACATTTGACGATAGAAGATGATCAATTCTTATATTTTTAGCATAGAATAGACTGATCCATCGCTCCACTAATAAATTGTCCTTTCAGCTTTGAGGCATTCATGAGATTCCAGAGTAGAAAGTACTTTGGCTAGATGGTAGAAACAACAAAAGAAAGTTACTCAATGACAAGCTGAAAAGTTCATCAAGCATATCAACAAAATACATCGATGGGTGGAAGTGGGCATTGCAGACTCAGAAGTATAAGGAATCTCTGGATAAGCAACGAGTCAACCACAATATTAAGCCAAAGGAAGAGAATGGATGAAGGGATAGAATTTTAAATTTAAAACAAACTTATATGGACTATTTCAAACTCTGAAGAAAAGTGGTAAAAGTGCCTTCAAATTGGATCTATCAGAATACATAGTCATTCTTCCATTTTGTTCAGCGTGGATAAACTAATTGTTTTGAACCATCAATGTTAGAAGTATCAACCTTTCAAGAAAGACACCATTCTACAAGTCAGGGAGAATGAACCAAGAACAACATGCAATAAATACACTAGATTTGAAGACAAGGACAACTACATTGAACTAGCAAGTGGTTTCTCGAAGATCAACTCAAGTCTCAAAAGCAATTCCCTCATTTAGTGGACCAGATGATGGAGGAACACAAACCTAAAAAACGAGAGGTTTGATCTCTACCTGATTGATGTGAACAAGTTCACCAGCTGACCTCAACAGTGAGCTGACATAACCATGCCTTCCTTCACCCCTCCCCTTTAAGAATAGACATTTGCAATTAGAAATTCCCATTGACCAATGAACATAATATTCAGAATCATTGTCTACTATCTTCTCCCTCTTTCTCGTATTTTTGGATTGAATGTTATCTATAACAGTGACAATAATCCCTTTGTACTCTTAATCGCAACTACTCTGATTAATCGCGATTGGAATATCTCACATTCGTTCAAAAGAGGCAGGGGAACTAAATGTGGTTGCATATTCTCTCATCTTCAACCTCCTCGTTCTCTTCACCCACGGAAGATGTCATTATCAGGAATGATATATAAAAAGCTCCATTCTATTTTTTAGGTTGCCCATTTTAGGCTTCTTGGTCTTATGTTGACTTCACACTTCGAGAAGATCCTTCAAATTCATGCTAGCCATATAGTTCATCTCGATGATCCTCAACGTCAGGGCATGTTCTCAAAAGCAGAAAGCAAAGACTGTCCATCACATTTCTTGTGAGGAATGGGTATGTAAGCTTTTGACCCTTATGGCTGTAGAGTCTAGTGATGCTCAGCATACAACACAGCCAGTGGGACGCGGTCATTCTGGTTCCTCTGCAGACCATGATCCAGGCTACATATTTCGTCAATTTGTACCAAATTTTGATTTATGATAAAACGACATGATGACTGAACTTGTGGGTGGTTTATACTCCCTCAGCATAAGAGGAAGCCTAATTATTTAAAATGCCCGTCAAACGAAAAAATAGCAAAAGCATTTCTACATGATCTACAAGGGGCAAAATCAGAGAACATGACACTCCAAACATCAATCAGAACCCATAAATTAAAAACAAGGGTTTTCAATATCTAGTCATTTCTTCTTGAATTGAATAGTAATAAAAACGCCTGCTCTAATTTTTCGGAATTGTAGACCCAACCCAGATTGTTTTCTATTCAATTCAAGGCACCGCACCATTTTTCATGTATCAAACTTTAATTATGAGACTAACCTGCTTGAAAAAAACGCATACTCAATTAATTGAGTAAATTACTGACCTCTCGGAGCTTGATCAATCATGGCTGCAGAAATTGTGATCCCTCTTTTCCATTGTTCATAATCTGCATAAATGGAAAGGAAATCGCCACAAATAAGAACCAGATATGAGATAAATAAAAAAACACTATCTCTTGTGGACTAAGACATGTACCCATGTCACAAGTTGCCTCAAAATCAATCACAACGAAGGATTGAAAATCTTGGAGTTGAAGTTCCTGGGTATTCCCTTGAGGATGCAGTTTGAAAGGTAGTTGCAGTTCCGGGGCATTCCCTTGAGGTTGCAGTTTAAAAGGTACATTCTGAAGACTGCTTCCTGGTGGCACCATGTAGTCCCAATTCCTTTGACTAATAAGTCCCTGCTTCAATGTATGTGTTGGGTATGTATGAAAACTGAAAGCTTGTGGAAGGTACACAGGGGCATCTAGTACACTCAAAGATATTGCCTTTATATAACCTTAATTGAAAGATAGTACATATCCATGGGGATTTAATACACTGTCAGAATCTGGTATGCCACATGAAAACAAATCTCTCTAAACGACATGATGACTGAACTTGTGGGTGGTTGATACTCCCTCAGCATAAGAGGAAGCCTAATTATTTAAAATGCCCGTCAAACGAAAAAATAGCAAAAGCATTTCTACATGATCTACAAGGGGCAAAATCAGAGAACATGACACTCCAAACATCAATCAGAACCCATAAATTAAAAACAAGGGTTTTCAATATCTAGTAATTTCTTCTTGAATTGAATAGTAATAAAAATGCCTGCTCTAATTTTTCGGAATTGTAGACCCAACCCAGATTGTTTTCTATTCAATTCAAGGCACCGCACCATTTTTCATGTATCAAACTTTAATTATGAGACTAACCTGCTTGAAAAAAACGCATACTCAATTAATTGAGTAAATTACTGACCTCTCGGAGCTTGATCAATCATGGCTGCAGAAATTGTGATCCCTCTTTTCCATTGTTCATAATCTGCATAAATGGAAAGGAAATCGCCACAAATAAGAACCAGATATGAGATAAATAAAAAAACACTATCTCTTGTGGACTAAGACGTGTACCCATGTCACAAGTTGCCTCAAAATCAATCACAATGAAGTACTGAAAATCTTGGAGTTGAAGTTCCTGGGTATTCCCTTGAGGATGCAGTTTGAAAGGTAGTTGCAGTTCTGGGGCATTCCCTTGAGGTTGCAGTTTAAAAGGTACATTCTGAAGACTGCTTCCTGGTGGCACCATGTAGTCCCAATTCCTTTGACTAATAAGTCCCTGCTTCAATGTATGTGTTGGGTATGTATGAAAATTGAAAGCTTGTGGAAGGTACACAGGGGCATCTAGTACACTCAAAGATATTGCCTTTATATAACCTTCATTGAAAGATAATACATATCCATGGGGATTTAATACACTGTCAGAATCTGGTATGCCACATGAAAACAAATCTCTCTCTCTTTATTGTTGTGCAAACTCCAGCAGTGCCATAAAAGTTAAAACCTGCAATTCTATTTGGTGACCACATTATAGGAACCGCGTGGTTATAATTTGTTCTGCATTATCATGGAGAAAAAGTTAGAACACATCAGCCATAAAAACAATTATTTAATACTGTATATTCCTAAGTCTAACCTAGTGACCTATCATATCTTTATGTTTAGGCTTGTAGATGGGAGTTTGGGTATCACACCGTTTTGATTTTTGTTATTCTGCTTCTGTGGGCTATTTTGCCTTCTCAACTTTGGATTTTGAAGGTGTTTTTTTGGCAATTCTGGCTTCCCTCAGAGTGGTACTCGGTCTGGCAATTAGAGAACTCTGGGCTTGTCTCTTACTCAAGCCTGGAAAACTTTGACTTATCCTTTTATATTTGTTTGCTCAAGGGATTCCTTTTGGATGTTTGCCATGTATACTCCATTAGGGCAATTATGGGAGCTTTGGGATATGGATTACAAGGAAGTTCTGTAAATGCACAAAGTTTTGTGAAGGCATGAAGACTTCATTAACAACAATAGGACATCTATATTCTTGGTAACATCTAAGCCCATGAAAAATGAGCACCAATGAATTAGAATAAAATGGCTATTAGATAAAAATAAAAACAATACAATGCCAGAATCTCACAAAAGAAATAATAAAAAGAATTTGACTCTTGCAACACTTGCCAACTTCTGTTTTCCATTTTGACTGTAAATGAAGATTATAGAAGTGCTCAGAACCACTTATGTTGCATGCTTCAAGACATCCTAAATTAAAACCTAGGTTAACAAAGAAAATCCTCCATAAGCTGCATACATATGATAAGTCAGTGCTCCAAGTACTCTGGATGTAACAAATTTAAGGATGTTCAATTTGAACTGGTGATTTTTGGAAAATTTTTAAAATCGTGAGTGATCTAATTATATATTACAATTTACTTGCATCAAAGCAAAGCAAACAATTTAAACAAAACTAAAAACCTGCAGCATTGTACATTGGATGCAAAGAAGTACACCTTAAAAATCAAATAACTACAAAGCTTTAAACAGTCTGCAGTAAAACGACATGCATCTTAAGCTCCACTAGCCAGAGCTAGCCACAGACTTGACAATCCATAGATTCAACCTACTATCCATCACGAGCTGACATAAGAAAATAAGTTATATAAATATACACCGTGTGAAAAGCCTCCCATCAAAATTGGGAACAAAAACTATAACTTAATTTGATAAAATTAACTTCTGAAATATAGGCTCAATCTTAACAGTTACTATCTCAAGCAGAGCAATCAATCTGCTAACTTATGCAAAAACAAGCAGAACTTTTGAGAGTGTACACCATGAAAACTTTGGTTGGCAAAATGAGGGTATTAGCGCATAAGACACAAAATAGTCATTATTTGCAATTATTTACCCACCAGACATGATCATAATCAGGAATCTCTAAATTTGCTAAGGCTCCTCACCTGAAAAGCGATTATACATGACATAAAAATGACTTGAAGTATGAGATGATGACACGAGTCCGAACACTACTAATATGTTCAAGCAACCCTGTGGAAGTAAGTTTGATTGACACAAAATCTGGAGATGGGAACCCTGGAAAGAAGCTGAGTAGGCTTTACCAATGTGGCAAGATACTACATTTCCGACAGACCTGTTTCATTACACAAACGCTGAACCTCATCTACTTCGATCACAAAAGGTGAGCTGCCTCCCATTGTTGACAAACGCTCAAAGTTTCAACAGCCTTTGCACAGGGTTGGAATAATTTTAGATCTGAGCAGAACCTACAATATATGCCTGATGTTAAAATCGCGCCCTTGCCAATTTATCAAAGAGAGTGAACCAGAAAGGTGCTTCGAGAAATGCAACCATTACCTCAGAAGGGCAGCGTACAGACTGACAGTCGGAACATAAGCTTAGTGCATACCTTGAAATAGGGCCAGCAACACAAAAACAACCCTCTCAATGTCCACACAAGAGTATTAAATTCAACATTACCAGAAATAAAAACAGATCTACTAAAGAAATAGTGAAATTTTCCACAATTTCATTCTACACTACTTGAAATCAAGTAGAGAATAAAACCTATAAAAGTTAAAAATATTTTAAATTAAATTATTATGATACTTGATTTTGGAGATCTCCATCTAAATAACTATGTATTCATTGTACAAATATTTTAGGTTTTAACTCATCATAATTAGTGTATAACTATACTAACGGAGATTCATATTAAATTGAAACTTATTAAACATCAATAAAATCAATTTTCTTAAAATATATATTTTTAATCATTTAATATAAAAAAAAAATTAACACATACCAATTTATGATTAAAATTTTACACAATAAAAAATTTTGATTCCTCCCTTAAACTTAAAATCATTATATACCAATATTAAAATGAAACAACTACCAATAATACATGCTAGGTCCTACATTTATATAAACTTATTTGAACTAACATCAAACCTAAAATTCATTTTGAAATGAATTTTTTTATAACCATCATTAATGTTTAATTATATTTCACCAACCAACACTATTAAAATCCCTGTATTAATCTAAATCCCTGTATTAATCTAATCATATTAGTATATTATATTGATACTATGCATTAATATCAATATTTATTATTATTAATATAATGTCATTTTATTGTTAATGTATGGTTTAATATTTAATTATTTTTAATCAATTTTTTTTTGTCAAATTTAATTAAATTTTTAGTTATGGTTTAATTTCTATTTTTTTAATAAAGATATATTCAAACTACTTTGTTTTCAAAGTGATAAAAACAATGTTTATTGGTTAGTAATTAGAACATATCAATGAATATTGTCATGTTTTCCTGATACTAAATATACAAGTTGGAAATGATAACATGTTAATATATATAATGTGATTAAGTTTTATTGATATTGAATATGTAATTTGGTCATTATAATATTTGTATCACAATTTATTATGAAGTATTTTTGTTGGATTATGTTTTTATGTGATGTCTTAATTAATTTTTTTAAGTACGGAGATATCATATTTTTATGTTAAAATTTATGATTTTTGTGATCTATAATGTAGATATCACTGTTTGGGACTGTTAGGATTTAGTTAACATTTCTAACTAAGTAATATGGTTCTAGATATCATACTTGTTTATCTAGTGCCTTTTTATAAATTAACCATAAAGAAAATTGATTTAAGAGATTCATAGAAATTTATTCAAGGAGATTATTTGGTATTGTAATATATGTTTGCAGGATTACTCTTCCTATTCCAAGAGGTCGAGTGCTATTATTTCTTGGTAAGGACATGTCTATCACTTGGGGCGCTGATTTTTTATACACTTCAGAACTACTGTAGTCAGAAAGTCACTCCTAAACAACATTGTTTGTAGAAGTCGAGGTAGATAAATATGGATGGAGAAGCCAATTACCATTCCCTTCTGCCATTGAGGTAGAACGAATAAGCTTATACCTGAGATCAGCTAATCTTGTTTTGTGCCGAAATCTAACTTCCCGTGGGCCGAGTGTTTCAAGAAACAATACTGCCACGGAATATTCAGGTTAGCAAAAGAACGAGCAATCATTCGTTCTTCTTCATGATTAGAGGCCGAAATCGCAAGCTGTGCTCGTTTCCAGATTGAAGTTTTAAGTAGCAAAGCCTCACGAGTTCACTCAGCGCTAAGAAAAAGGGCCGAATCAATAGTTATCCTAAGGTTGAATATATTTGTGTTCAACAGAAGTTTCAAAGGGCTGTACGCTTGTGAGAAATAACACTGAGATCCAGGACAAATTTATCGCACAACAGAAGGAGGCTGATTACTGGTAAATCGATTCCAAAATCCTTATCTCACTGGGCCACATTGTCATTAATGTAGAAGAGCTATCGTTCAGAAGTGGACGAGTCTTCCTTCGTCATCCTACCTTTATCCATTAAGGGGTCGATTCCTTGCAGTGTATTGTTGGTAAGCCGCGTAGATTTGTTGAAGTTCTTGGCACCAGTCCAATTGGATATCGAATTGCAGAACCACTGTTCCAGATCAGAAAACCTTGTTCTCATACGCTAGCAGCAGCTCATTTATAAAAGGACGAATTGATGTTGTACATGTAGCAGTCTTTATAAAGTGGCCGAATTGATTTCAAGACCTTCCCAAGATGAGTGCTGTTGGATGGTGTATGTTCCAGGAGTAAATCCTATAAGTGGCCCTGTAATATTGTTATATTCCTCATGCTCTCCTCTGCCAGTCTGCATACAAACTGTTTGAAAACATTTGTGTCATCTACTTGAAGCAGGATTCCTGAGTTTGCATTGAAATTGTTTGCAGAAAGAAATCAATGAACATTTTTGAAAACATTTGAGTGAGAAGTTTAAATTAAAAACTCTAAATTACCTGGGTACATTACAGTGGCATCAAAATCTGATTTTGGCCAGCTGTGGATCTAAATCAAGGAAATGCTGGGAAGAAAGGAATCTGAAGGTCCTTCCTCGGAGCCTGATTTTGGCCAGCTGTGGGTTTAAATCAAGGAAATACTGAGAGGAAAGGAATCTGAAGGTTAAGGGAAGGTGCTTCCTCAGAAATTGGAAAACTATAACACAACCTTGGTGAAGGCGAAAGAACTCTTCGAAACCTGTATATTATTAAGGGCTGCCAAAAAGGAAAGGAGTGAAGTTGGAAGCAGAACTAAAGACTTAGTGGTGTATACAAAGGAAAACACAGAGTAACACTCAAAGACAACCATGAGGACAATTATGAAGAGGTTTCTGTTATACTAAAATTCGCACATGTTGGTAATAGGATTCTCAGGGTAGAAATTACGGATTCTATAGAGAGATGGTAATTTTTCCAACACCCCTTCAAACACAATTCAGTGGAATGGAATCTGGGTCCAGTCTCTGATACCATGAAGAGGTTTTGGTGTTTTGGTTACACCAAAACACGTAGATGTTGATAAACGTTCCAAACCAGTGACTAAGATCCCAAGATAGAAATTACAGATTCCATAGAAGTGCCGTGATTTTTCCAACAAACCAAAGATCAAAAAACTTTGGAAATTACATCTGAAAATCAAATCAAGAAACTTTGGAAATTACATTCAAAAATAGCCGAAAGAAAAGTGGTGAATAAACAGCCCTCTCAATGTCCACACAAGAGTATTAAATTCAACATTACCAAAAATAAAAACAGATCAACTGAAGAAATAGTGAAATTTTCCACGAATACCCTAAAACACAGTGCAGCGCACTATGCAACAGGGAAAGTTGAAAATATGGTACCCTCTAACAAATCAAACCTTATTTATTGCAGAAGATTTGCCGAAAGAAGAATAACTAGAATCCAAATGCAAAGTTGAAAATATGGTACCCTCTAACAAATAACCTTATTTATTGCACAAGATTTCCCGAAAGAAGAATATCTAAAATCCATATGGCTGGAACAAGATGAAGAATCAGATTATGGCAGAGGTAAATTTTTCCAACTGCTAAATTGAAAACAGCTACATTTGACTAATTTCTAAATTACCAATATAATAATATAATTATGATGAACCATACTGGCTGGTTCGAAACATCCACAAATAAAATTTTTATGTAATTTTCATAAAAAAAAAAAATTCCCTCATGCCATAAATAACATATAAATCACAGAAGCCTAAATCCACTTAACATAGCTATTAAAAGCCCAATATCATGCTCTTGCCCTACTTGCTTGCCTGGGAGCTAGATATCATGCTCTTGCCCTACGTGCTTGTCTAGGCAGTGGGAAGGCTAAATTAAGGTAATGATAGCTTTTTGTGTACTCTATCAGGGGCTAAGAATTGCCTTCAGCCCCCAAAAAAAATTGAGAAATTCACACCGTAGTACTCTGCAAACGACATAACCAGATCGGTAATCCTGATGACAAGGCAAGTGTTTCAGTCGAAACGGGTATGGTGAAAGATAATTCACCAGATCTTCATTTACACTGCCCAGGCAGTTAAACAGAATTTGTATATTATAGCAAAGGACCCTTCAAAATAATCTAGACACTTTCACCAATAATTTCCCCCAAAATACATCGAAAAAATTTCCTTAACGGGGCTTTTTCGGCACCAGAACAAATGTACAGGGGCTCAAAAATATATGGGGAAAAACGGCATTCACCGGTTCAATCCTTCAGGAAAATAAGGAAAAAAAGACAGAGAAGCAGGAAATTCACAAACTCCAGAAATTTAGCAACTCGGATTTAAATCCCTAAATTTAAGAGCCACTTACATGAAAAAAATAGTTATGGCGAAGTATGGCATCCTCTACTTTATTGGCCCAGCAATTAAATGTTTCTGTGTTGGTTTTGGCCAGAGTTTCTTTCCAAATGTTGTAAATCCGTCTTTGCTCAACAGAAGAGAGGGTTTCAGCAACATCAACGATACTTTTTTCCAATTGATTCTTGTGATTGAGATGCGCAGCAATGACAGGAACCCAATTTGTGAGAAAAGAAACCCTAAATAATGTAGAAGTAATTATTAGCCGTTGCCCATACAATTTAGAAACCGATCAATTAGATCCATAAGTGGGGTATTTAGACCAAGAATTGGCTTCATTAGACCAGAATATGGACTAACACTACCAGAATATCCACTGTAAGAACGATTTATTGGGATAGGAAGTTCAGCATCTTCGCAAAATAATTTGAACAATATTTCAAACAATTGCCCATCACATCGCTGAATCACATTGACAATCCATAAAAGTGCTTGTGTAGTACAAGCAGTAAGGATAGAATACTTATCAGATTTAGCGCGTTCGATATTGGCACTAAATTCTTTCAGAAGCGCAGACCCACAAATTTTTGCAAAGGATGCATTTGCCTCAAAGAACCCTACGATATATTCCTCAATATATTCGCTGTGATCGTATAAACCACTCGAAATTGTGGACAACATTCTTTTCACAGAATGTTCCAGCATCTGTAATCCTCCATAATCTGATTTTATTTGGCTAATCCCGAGTCTAGTAGTTAAATCCAGCAACGTATTGATCTCCAAAGATAGTAGCAGGGCTCGAAGTTTGATCACCGTGCTGGAGCAAAAGAAACAGGTGCGGGAGCAGAAGAAACAGGTGGTCACCGTTTATTTGGAATTTCAACAAGTACATGTAATCTTAACCGATTAAAATTCCAACTCTGATCCAACGGCACAATCTCTTTTAATCGTCTAACACATCAGATCAATGGTCCAAAATAAGACACGGTGGCATATAAGGATGTTCTTCCCAGAGGGAAACGCCTTACGGCGTAATGAAGATAGGACATAAAAAATAACCATAAGACAAGCCAAGACAAGAGGACACAATATTTAGCAGATGCCAAGGAAAAACCCCAATGTGGGGAAAACCCTTTAATCAAATATTCTTATTATTCTTCAAAAGTTCAACAAAGAGAGAGAGAGAGAGAGTACAATATACAAATTTATTTGCCCAATCACAGTCAAAATCTATCCAGTCAAATAGCAGTCAACAGAATGCCCTAACCAGAAAGTCAACACTAGTCAACTTGGTAGAATATCTCCTCCAAATCAGCTCGATCAAACCTAGTCAACTCGGCCTTTAAGGATAGTCCAAATCAGCCCAAAACACTCATGAAAATATCAGTCAAACTTAGTCAATGCAAAGTCAAACCTGCGGTCAAACTTGCTGTTGTCAAAATTGTTGCAGTCAACGCTGGTCAAACAACTCTGAATGCCTCGAAATCTGTAACCAGAAATGCGGCCTGCCCAAATAGAATATTCCCCAAGAAAAGAGTAGACAAACTTAGTCAACTACTACCCGACCAATGCTAGTCAAACCTTCCTGCAATTCAGTCAATGCCCAAAATAGATAATCGCAGTCAAACTTTGCATTTGTGGAGGAGAAGAAGGCTACCCTAAAGTTGTACGACCCAACCAGATGAGGAGAGAGAGATATGTGTGAGAATGAATGATGTCCAAATGAGTTAGATTCACCTTCTATTTATATGCAATGTTGAGGATGAAAATACATGTCTTTTAGGCTTCTAAGCCTACATAAGTTTGTTGGTTGACCTCGACAATTTGTCCATAATAGAAATAAATTGATAATTCCATTTGTACATGTTAGAATGAGATGATCTTTAGATCAATCCTACACCTCTCCGAAAGAGGAATCTAATTAAAATATCAGTTGCATCATATGAGTTTTCCAAGGTGGAGTTTGGCCCTATTTACCAAATTTAACACTTTAGGACCAACAACTACAAATCCCGGTCCAAATTTGTAATAGGCTCCTTGTTTTCCTCCTATTGAACAAAATTTCTGTTATAATATTATATATAATATATATATATATATATATATAATATATTACAGAGCAATGGAACACATAGAATATTGCATAAGTATAAACACATAAAACGCATGAAACGAGAGAGACAGAGATATACGTGGTTCACCCAGTTTGGGCTACGTCCACCCCGAACAACTAGTCCTTCCTTTCTATTATCCAGCAAAATGAAGAGACACAACCTACAACAGATCCGCTATAATATTCTCTTTGTTTTCTCTCACAATCTCACCTCTCTGTTTCTCGCTCGGAGAATACACATCTATTACACAGCGTCAATACAATGCCCTCATACAAAGAGAGGGGTTGCCTTCTAGGGCAAAAAACCCTAAACTAAACATAAGTTCTACCGTCAGATCATATACCTAATGAATGGCCATATTACAGAGCAATGGAACACATAGAATATTGCATAAATATAAACACAGAGAGACAGAGATATACGTGGTTCACCCAGTTTGGGCTACGTCCACCCTGAACAACTAGTCCTTCCTTTATATTATTCAACAAAATGAAGAGACACAACCTACAATAGATCCGCTGTAATATTCTCTATGTTTTCTCTCACAATCTCACCTCTCTGTTTCTCGCTCGGAGAATACACATCTATTACATGGCCTCAATACAATGCCCTCATACAAAGAGAGGGGTTTCCTTCTAGGGTAAAAAACCCTAAACCAAACATAAGTTCTACCGTCAGATCATCTGCCTAATGAACGGCCCAGATTGACTAGAAATTACTATATTTTTACAAGGAAATTTTACATATTTTTTTAGCTTTGGGGGCGCTGCCCCCGAAACCCCCACCGGGGAACTGCTGGCCCTTGGACCCCCTAGCTAGGGGGGATCGGCCCCCTCGAACCCCCGCGGCCCCCACGTGGAGGGGTGTACAAACTTCCTAGGGTATACATCTGGCTGAAACAAAGAGCTCTAAATAATCATGCTCCACACCCAACAATTTCATGGAAAAGATTTCAATAATTGCTGAAATTCTAAAAAATTCTAACATGAAAACATTATTTGTTCTATCATCACAAATGTCTGTTGGGAAATCCATTAGAGAAACTTACCCCATTGAATTGGATCAAGAATTCAGTAAATCTTGTAAATCTCCAAAAGAAGATACTAAACAAATCATAACACTTCCAAAGGATTCTAGCATGGTTATACCCTTCTCATATAGTTTTTCAAATGAAAATGCCACAATCACACAAAATCATTTTAATCCTTGGTTTGATGTGGTATCTCCGACTATGAGGTTCACTCAATGAAGGGCTTGAAACACTCTCCAATGTCTTATAACACTTTTGGCCTCTACTGTGGTTGTAAGACCATTTTACCTTTGAAGGATCCACCATTGCTTTACATGAAATTTCGTTAATGCACCAATTGACAATTTCGAGATCTTCATATCAAGGCAAGAGAGCCTTGGTTGTCTACAACGTGATGATTGAATCCTTCCAATCATTAAGGATGCATGAGTTGAATAAGATCTCAAGCTTGCCTATAAGGTTTCCCTTTTCCTTTTCCTCTGACAACTTCTTCAATGTAGAAGGTGTCTGGTTTTGCCCCAAATTTCATAAACTTCATTGTTGCTTGTACTTGACCTAATTGCAAAGATTTCTAATAGGCCATTAAGAATGTATGGTTGAAGCAACTAGAAGATAGTTGTTGGAATTGTTGCATTGGGCAGGTCTTCTAAACCATTTTCCTTTGATTATTTAAGTCTTTTGAGTTCTATGAGTGCTATAACTATCATGACAAGAACATAAACAAATGTCCCAAATCCTATCCTTTGGAGCATTGTAATGTCGTGCTTGAGACCTGTAAAAATTTTGGCTAGTGGAACGAAGATCCAATTAGACATAGGCACAAGCATAACAATACTGAAGGTTATGAAACACTACAAGGATGTAGGAGGGATCTTAATATGTCCAAGAATCACTATCCACTGTGCTGCCTTGTTTTATGAAGAAAGTAGAACATTGTGCAAAGACAACCCCATACATTAAACATGTTACCCAAATAGGAATCAACTATGCGAAGAGATTTACCTTTTTGGAACTCAATACAGTGTCATGAGATGATTTTTTTGGGAAATCATTATGACTTCCTTCTGACGTTGTTTTGGTATTGAACTAGAAACAAATGAAGTACATAAACTGATCCCCGCTCTAAGTTCTCAACCCAATACTATATAGAATCCCAAATTATAGAAACTTGTGTCTTTGTAGTGACCCTCATAATCATTTGCTAAATGTAAATGTTATTTATAATGGCATCATTTTTCTGTTTGAGCTAATGTCAAATGCACTGGAAGGGTAAGGCAACCTCTGTGTAGATATGATACCCAACTTTGCAAGAATTCCATGTTGAAGAGAAAATTGAACTTGAACTTCATAATTATCACTGGGTTCCAGTGACATGGTTAAGATTACATGATCTAGTTGATAGCCACCATAGAGGGAAACATATTTCACTTCACAGGAATCTCCTACATCAACGAAAGAATTTGCACCAGGTGAAGTCTACAATACCTTGTATTGGCCTATATTGCGGCATTCAACCCCCAAAATTGTAGGTTTCGGATGTGAGACTCTGAAGCATATAGAGAACAAAATGAAGAAATCAGAGGTTGAGATGTTTGTTTTCGGTGTGTTCTCATTACATTGTCAAGATGCCATTAGAAGTTGTTTTTCCCAAGTGACAAATAGTCATGAGAAAATGGGTGATGTAGCATATTTCAGGACCAAAAATGCGCTGTCATTTACAAGATATAAAAAAAGGAAATTTCCAGATCAGTGTAAAATATAGAGTGTTTTATTCAAGGTCAGTAGGTAGAGTTTATATTAAAAAAGCTATGGCCATACCATACAACTTGAGTTTACAAAAAATATGTAGTCCTGGGCAACCATGACCTGGAATTCCCAGCTAAGGATGAAGGCTGAAGTAGCCAAAAAAAATTCTATGGAGGCCTATCCATATCTGCCTCTTAGAAGTCCACAGGTATACTTCTTAACATACTGGCATAATGTAAATGGTATTCAACAAACACACTAGGTTACTAAAACAAAATTAAAAATCTAATGCCCATTTTGGGCTTTAGTTACTATGTCCACATAAGTTGTTGGCCTCTAGGTCTTCATATTTCATTGTTGTAGAGCTAGTATCAAAGTAGATAGCCACATGTTTGTCTTTAGTGGGGGCCTTCCAATAGCTTTGAGATATGAGAAGTTAGGGTGTATCCATAGAATGATGTATGGAAAAGGAGTTAGAGTCTACAGAGGTGTTGCTTACGTTGAGAGTGGGAGATAACTCAACCTTTAGAGGGAGGTTGAAGTGAACCAATGTGTACCCAAACATCAATTATAGACTCCATATTTGAGGCCATTTCCAACTATTTCCCTCTAAAAATGGTCATGGGGGCCTGAGGTTCATCCACCCATTCCCTCTATGCCAGGAAACACTACGTAATATTTCCAAAAAATTGACCAAAAAATGCATTGATAATCCCATAGAAGGACATAAAAATGAGTTACCAATATTTAACCCTCACTCATAGGCAAATCCCACCTACAATTATGATGGAATTCTCACAATGATTCTAGCATAAAATGGTATTAGCCCTAACCTCAAATCCATTAACCACAAACAATTGTAATCATTATATAGTTGAACCCTTATCCCTCTCACTAAGGCTTGCATTAATGTCACATAGGACCAACGTTCATCCTTGGATGAATTAATTAATCCCACATGTAGGATCCATTTCCACCAAAATATAGTTCTTTAGAGAATGAATCAAATAGACGTGTATAAGATTAGAAGGTGAGGTTGTTTAAGTCCTGTCCTCCACATTTCCCTCATGATATGATAATTATTATGGGAAGAGTTTTGTGTCTTAACTCTTTTCTACTTCATGTGAGTGGGAACATGGAGCTTAAGTCTATTAACCCCTCCTTTACAAACAAAACAACTCCTTATATTTGAACCCTTTAATCAGACTTTTAGTTTGCTTCAACATTTAGACTTTAACATATTTTGGCAAGCTTTAGGTTTGTAATTAGGGGGAGTTTGAAGGAGGGTTTAGATAGCCTCCATTGAGTTTTTGATCATTGTCACCTTTCAAACACCTTTTTCTTTTAGTAGATCGGCTTTTTAGTTTGCTTCAACATTTATACTTTAACATATTTTGGCAAGCTTTAGGTTTGTAAGTAGGGGAGTTTGAAGGAGGGATTAGATAACCACCATTGAGTTGTTGATCACTGTCACCTTTCAAACACCTGTCTTTTAGTACATCAAGTCCTTGATGGACTTTAAGAGCTTCTACTTCATTGGAATATGCTGACAATAATTACAGTTGTGCTTAGATTCATGTCCAATATCTCAAAAGTTAGAGAAAATATCTAACATTTACGATTTTATCTGCTATCTAATAGAGATATCCATATGTCCTGTAGCACATTTCTCAATAATTCATTCTTTTATATATATATATATTTGTTTGTTGGAGTTGAATTCAAATGGAAAATTTGGAGACAAGTAGTTAAAATACTATATATTGCCTGCATTGCTAGGTCGTTGCATTTATCAATTATGTGCTAAGTCTCTTTCTGGAGCTAATTTTAGGAGTAATTTGTAGAGTATATGGTGTTGTTTATCATAGCTTTTGTATAATGGAGTATATATTTCATGCAAAGAGGGGCAAGAAAATATTAGAATTTGAATTGAAAAGGAAAATGTGAAGACAGAGTGGCATAGAAGACTACTTATTTCCCATCTTTCTATCTTGGTGCATTAAAAAACTATGTGCCACAATTTCGGTGTCCTACATTCAGCATTTGAACACCAAGGGTGACTTCCCTCCACTAAATAAAATCTAGTACTGCTCAGAAAATTCACCACTCGTAGTTCCTTTTGAAGCAGAATACTAGTTTTACATGTAGGACATGATACCTCCCTGAGCACCTTCTACCATTGCAGTGCCAACCTTTGATCATGTAGTGGTGGAGGGATTCTTTTGCAAAGGCATGATAGACTACTCCTATGATGGTTCTCAGTGGTAGAGGAAGAATATGCATGGAAAAATATACCTTGTGCCTGGAGGAGATGAAGTTGAATCATTCTATATGTCAGACAAACCAGATAGCCATGGTGGTAGATTCTCCTTGGAGACCTATAATCCCAATGGTTTGCAAGATTGTCGGTCGCCCTGTTAAATTCAATGATGATTCTATTCCATGGTCCCTCTTAAAAATCACCAGGATCAGTGGAAATGTGTATGCTTTTTTGTTTTTATACTTTATTTCAGTGAGTTTTTTGGTTCTTTCACCAAAATGTATCCCTATGAAACTCATGCCATTCCACTGGTATAAGGCCACGCCATTCATAAAAACATTAATACTGTGGAGCTCACCAATGAGCCAACACTTCCACACATTTCAATAATATTTTTATGGAATCTAACTTTATACCTTGATCCTTTTTGTTTGTTTTGGTTAGCATAATTGTTTTCAGCTAAAATATTCATTTTTTTTTATTCAACTTTGTGAAAATGCAGGTCACTAGTGGGACCATTAAGCTATTATACAATGGTGGGAACAAAAAGAGAAGTTCCTCCAATCTCTTCAAACATTACAAAGAAAGGGGCTTCATGGACATGGATATTCAGTTGTTAGTTCTAGACATAGAAGCTTTGTTCTCCTCTGTTTTGTTGAATATGAAATTCTTCTGCCCTTTTGGTCTTGTTGGTTGTTCATGGAAACTTAAAAAATCACAGAGATTACACAAATATAATTGTTACCATGGGCAAAGGTAGGCTTGAATGAAATACTTTTGAGAAAATGGGCTTCCCATAATTTTTGAAAAACTTATTTTATATTTTATGGTGAGAAAATTTTGATAATAATTGTAGTTTGTAAATCTAATGTACATGTATAGGTTTATTGAGTTTTGATAATAGTCGTCTTGAATTTTGATAATAATAATAGTTTGTAAATCTAATGTATATGTATAATTTTGTATAGGTTTGTTTGTTTTGATGACATTTTTATGCTTAGTCCAAAATTTGAATTTTGTAGTTGTTCTAAGAATTGAGCACTTAGGTTTTCAAATTTTGATCATGTTGTGTGCTTCACTCCATTTTGGCCCCTCATGTTCCATTTCCTCTTGGAATTGATCTTTCCAAGAGTTTGATAAGTAAAGGTCCAAAGATTAAAGAATCATCCTTCACACTTGTTTCATCTGATCAACATCCAACAATAATAGGTAAACTCATTGTCGTTGAAGAAGACATTGATGGAAAATTTGAAATGGTGGATGGAAATTCAAAGACAGATGTGACTGAACATGATAGTCTTCTTTTTTCTCCTCCTTATTTTAAAAGCATAACACTTCATAACTTCTCAACTATTTTTCAGGGAAACCTTCCTGACACTCAGAGCTTTGGTCATATTAATGTGAAGGTTGATGGAAAGAAACTTCTAGAAATGTGGCACTCATGATTATGTATAGCCCAATTTCAAGGCCCCTGTTATATTGTAGAAGAACACTTAGCCTACAAACACAATGGGGATTGTCAAAATGGCATTTTAAATTATGCTAGTCTAGAGCTCCTTCATGATAGTTATGGATTAGGGTATCGTATTCTGACAATTTTCCCACACTTGACAACAATAAGGATTGAGCCTTTTCTAGCAAGAGAAATGAAAAAATCAAGCATATATCCACTAGTTTTGTACCCTATCTGGGAAATCCACTACAGAAGGAAAGGATCATGTCACACTTCTCTAAGCCTGATGACTTAGAAGATCCATCAAATGGTTAGATTTTCAATGAAAGGTGGAACAAAACCTTGAATGTAGGTAATGAATAGAGTTGTATGGTAGAAGAGTGGGTTTGTGAAGCTTTGAAGGCAGAGGAATCTAATTTTTTTGAAAACAGGGGCAATGGAGCCACTGGTACCTACAACAATACAGAATTTCGATATGAGTTTGAGAAAAATAATAATGTGATTCCTATGCTGAAATCTGATGATGATCATCGGTCCATCCCTCTGGCTAATCCATGTGGTAAAGTGAAGGCTGGTTGCTCCCTATTTTTCATTTATAGTTTTGAATACCATGGATTTTGTCAAAATTTTGAAATGTTGGGTGAAAATGGAAATTTTGATACGAAGGAAGAACAATGGTGTCTTCAAGTTGAAAAGGTATCTATGCACCTAATCCTATGGAGAATATAAGTCATGAAGTCAAAACTAACGAAAAGTTAGAATTGGAATGGAAACATGGGATCCAGGAAACATCTCTGTTTGATTGATAACAAAAACATCTACATACAGCTCAAACACTGGAGACCTAGGTCATATATTGTATTTTTTTGATGAGCCTCATATATATGATTCATATTGTTTCAAGAAAGAACAACAAAGACGTTCTTACACTTGAATTTGTCCAAAAAATGACTCGTATGTGTAGAAAAGGGAACAATAAAATGGTAAATGTAATGAAGGTATGTCATATATTGTATTTTTTGATGGAGCTCCTATATATGATTCAAACTGCTCCAAGAAAGAACAACAGAGATGTTCTTACACATGAATTTGTCCAAAAAATGACTCGTATGTGCAGAAAAGGTAAAATTAACACGGTAAATGTAATGAAGCTCTGAACATGAATAGAAGAGCTCTTCCTAAAGCACTGCTCAAAATAGACTAGTCACCTCGCTTGGAACAAAACAACAACATGAGGTATAATGCATTTTGAAGGTTCCCTTATATATGACATGATGATGCACCTAGAGTAGAACAATCTTTGTGTTTGATCCAGAATTAGTGGAGGTTGAAAGCTTATGGACACTAATGGACCTACAGCCTGAAATATACAAAGGACATATGTAACATTTGGGGAGAAAAATTTCTCAGCACAATGTCTCTCGAGGATCCTATTTTCCCCAAATATGAGTTTCTATAGCTTGCTATGGAACTTCCAGCACACTTCCCAAGTTTTTATTCAAGCCTAATATATCAAAGAGTTTGTGAAGACAAAGTTACATGTTTCAAAATGAAATCAATAGGAAATAAAATTATGTCTTCAATGGAAACCTCAAATGATTTTTATGAAGATTTTTCGTTTGTAGAAATATCTCCTCGATCAGGTGATGGAGGGCTATCTAATGAGCTTGTAGTAAATTCATATATTGCCACCCTAAAGAGATGCGACCAGAATCAGAAAATAATCTGTGTTGAAATGACCATGATCAATTTTCATCAACCAGTCCAAAATACGATTCAGCTAGACAAACATCTATAGAAGGTCCAGACCTCAAAGAAAATTGGTTATTCCAGCATTCAATCCCCAAAATTGTAGTTTCCAGATGTGAGACTCTGAAGCCTATAGACCATAGAATGAAGAAATAAGAGGGTGAGATGTTTGTTTCTGGTGTGTTCTCATTACATTGTCAAGATGCCATTAGAAGTTGTTTCACCCATGTGACAAAAAATCTTGAGAAAATGGGTGATGTAGCAAATTTCAAGACCAAATGCACTATCATTTACAAGATCTCAAAAAAGGAAACTTCCATATCAGTGTAAAATACAAAGTGTTTTATTCAAGGTCAGTAGGCAGAGTTTATATTAAAAAAGCCATGGCCATACCATACAACTTGAGTTTACAAAAAATATGTAGTCCTGGGCAACTATGACCTGGAATTCCCAGCTAAGGATGAAGGTTGAAGTAGCAAAAAGAAATTCTATGGAGGCCTATCCATATCTACCTCTTAGAAGTCCACATGTATACTACTTAACATACTGGCATAATGTAAACGGTATTCAAAAAACACACTAGGTTACGAAAACAAAATTAAAACTGTAATGCCCATTTTGAACTTTAGTTACTAGGTTCACATAAGTTTTTGGTCTCTAAGTCTTCATATTTCATTATTGTAGAGTTAGTATCAAAGTAGATAGCCACATGTTTATCTTTAGTGGGACCTTCCAGTAGCTTTGAGATATGAGCAGTTAGGGTGTATCCATAGAATGATATATGTAAAAGGAGATAGAGTCTACATAGATGTTACTTAGGTTGAGAGTGGGAGATAACTCAACCTCTAAAGGGAGGTTGAAGTGAAGCAATGTGCACCCAACCATCATTTATATAGATTCCATATTTGATTAGGGGCTCATGTCCCAAGTGTCATAAAATTCTCAAAATTGAAAGTGCTTAAAACTAGCTCAAACCTAAACGATTGGATAGAGCTCTTCCTCTTAATTTCGGCACTGCAAACGGTTCGAAAAACGGTCGACGTATGTGAAAGTTACGTCAAAAACAAAATCGCCCAATAACCCTTAAATTTTGAATTTTCAAAAAAAATTAAAAAAGGAATATTCCATGGAATATTCCTTTGGGCGGGCCAATCAGAAGCCACCACGTGGCAAGCCCGGAGGCCGCCACATGGCTCAGGTGACGTCAGCAACATGTATGGCATTTCAAGATTTAGGGGTGGTGAGGTTCGATCTCATGACCTCCCGTGCATGAACTCATCACCTTACTGTTAGGCTACGTAGGCGGGCTTTGTTATATTGGCGGTGACATGTATTTTTAAAGTTTGAAATTGCCTACGGGCGGGAAGAAAAGGGGCCAGCCCCCCATTCCATATGACCTTGTGCCGAGAACCAGGGCCATAACACTAACCACTAGCGCTCAATACAAGGATAATTGCAGTTAATAAACGTGGTCACATGCAGAATTTTTGGGTAGTTAAGTAACAGTCCGGTTGGCAGATTTTTGGCGGTGGCACCAAATTTGGCGGACACCCCAGATTTGGTGGAGCTAACTGGTCCCAACTACAGTTAGCTAGAGTTCTTTTAGGCTAAGCTGGAGGGAATCATTAAATGGCCATGGCTAGGAAAGGCGGTTTTGGACGATTTTTTTTTTTTGATTTTGGGTATTTTGGACATGCTGAAGCCATTGGCATAGGTCTTATATCATTTTGAGGTCATTTGCATAGGTTTTGGAGCCGTGGAAGTTCTAGGAGCCACTAGGGCCCAGTATTGAGAGAACTGTATCGAGTTGCAGGTATCCATTGGAGGTGAACCAACAGTCAATCCTGAAGGATTCATGTGTTCTAAATCTGTTTTTACAGTCTATTTCACCTGTAGAGACTTCTATTCAGCTGTAAATTCATTTTGAGCATTTAATTAAAACGAGGACAGGCCCTTTGGAGCCTTGGACCCAGCAGACGTAGCCCAGGAGGGGTGAACTGCTTCATCAACTTCTTTTGCATCTGTGGTTGATTTATTTTGCAGAAAAAATTCGTTTTTAATGTGTTAAACAGTAAAAGGAAGTAATTATGCTATTGCTTGAATGGATCATGAACAGTTGAAAATTTCATTTGTTTCTTTATTGCAAGACATGGGCATATTTTAAACGTGTTTACTACTGAATTGAATATCTTGCAAACCTTTTTCAAGTAGTTTCAAATTGAGATCAAGTTGGTATTAGAGCTATGTTTGTTGTTTCTTTGTATCAAAAGCAGTCAAATAAGCTATAGACAGAGCCTGAAACGAGCCAGGAAGCCTTCGAAATGCTCTTGTTATACAATTGCAAAGTAGATAAATGCTCTTTCAGTCAATCTCTGGTGTAGTTTCCTTTTGATTGTTTTTGTGCAAAGATCTTCTAGCTGTCTTTCAAGTATTGATGCTTACCAAGTTGAAACTTAAAAGAGGGGAAGGACAATTGACTAGAGAACGAGAGAATCCTCAGTCAAGGAAGGCCAGAGAGCCATCACCTTCACCTTCAATTTCACCCTCAAGAGTCTCAATAGAAGCTTCAAGAATGTCTGAACAGGAAGGAGAAATTCCTACAGACACAGATCCAAGAGAAGATGAAAGATTCTTCAGAAAGGCTTTCTTGGACCTCACTGAAATGGTGAGGATATTGTACCAAGAAAGAAATGAGAAATTGGTTGGAGAAGGGTCCAAACATCCCCATGAAGGAGAGGGTTCTTCAGGAGGTAAGAAGGATGATGATCATTCCAAGAAAGGACATGGAGGTAATGATGATCCACCACCCCCATCGTCACCTCCTTCCTCTTCATCCTCGTCTTCTTCTTATGTGCATAAACATAGATCCTCTAGAAAAGTCCTTTTTTGAAGCTTGATGTAAAATTCGAATTAACTATGTTTAATGGTGAGGTGAATGCAGAAAAGCTTGACAACTGGATTAGGCAGTTGGAAGTTTACTTGAGGATCCAGAATATGCATGAGGATGCCACAAAGATTCAGTTGGCTTCTTTGAGAATGGATAGAGCAGCATTGGTCTGGTGGGAGGCCAAGACCAAAGAGGAGATCAAGAAATTTGGTAAGGTTACCTTAACATGGACTGACTTTTTGTTAGCCATTAAAAAACAATTTTATCCTCTTGCTCACATGCAGAAAGCCATTATGAACTGGCAAAATTTTAGACAACTTAAGGGTCAGAGTGTCCAAGACTACACCCAAGAATTCAGGAGAAGATCTCTTTTGTTAGGGGTAGATTTACAGACCCAGGAAACCTTGCTGAAGTATATTGGTGGCTTGCATAGCTACCTTAGGCACACCATCTTGATGTTTAACCCTACTAGCCTGGATGAGGTTTGTGTCCAAGATACCCATTTAGAGGCAAGGGGAAAAAACACATTTGAAGAGGGTAGAAACAAGCCCGCTAAGGGGAAAAACAAAGAGAAAACCTGCAAGGGAAAGGGCAAAAATAATGCATCTGTCAAACAGGAGAGTGAGAAAGTGATTTGTAAACACTGTTCTAAACTAGGCCATGAGGAGAAAAACTGTTGGAAATTACATCCTAAAAAAAGACCTCAATTTAACAAATCCAAAGGGAAACAGAAAATTGTTGCTACTACATCTACTCCACAAGATTTAGGGGATGATTCAGGTGATGAAACCAAAATTACAGCCATGGGTTTGAAAAACTTGAAGGGAAAAGAAATGGAAATTCAAGCCAGCACTAGTACCTCAAATTGTCATGTACAAGCTCCTAATGAGGAAGAAAGAATTGAACTGTTTCATGTGAGGATGATTTCAAAACATACTAAGATTGACACACTTTTTGATAGTGGGTCACAAGCAAACCTTATATCAGAAGACTTGGTCAAGCAGATTAAACTTGAGACCGTTCCACATCCGAAGCCATATCCACTTGGATGGATTTGCAAGGATGCAAATTTACAAGTTTCAAGAAAGTGCACATTGCGCTTTGCAATTACTGCACATTTTGTTGAGACAGTTGAACTTGATGTGGTACCTTTTGATATAGCAGGAATTGTATTGGGAAGTCCTTACTTGTTTGACAGGAAAGCTATCTTTCATCGCCATGAAAACAAATATCATGTTTTCAAAGATGGCAAGGAGTTCATTTTTAGAGCTCATCGCAAGAAGACAAATATAGCGATGGTGAATGCAGGACAGGTAAAAAGGCTAGTCAATTCAAGTAATAATTTTGTTCTTCTTATGATTAAGCCCAAGGTTGATGTGAATCATGAGTCATTTGACAATTGTGATCGAAAACTTAAATCAGATCTATATGATGTAGTTGATGTATATCATGAGATATTTCAGGAGCCAACAGGTTTGCCTCCTAAGAGGGAGATTCAGCATGAAATCCAATTGCATCTAGATTTTCCTCTTCCAAACATAGGCATGTACCCCATGTCTATTATGGAGAATGATGAAATAAGGAAGCAAATCAAGGACTTGTTGGACAAGGGTTTCATAAGGCCAAGTACTTCGCCATGTGGGTCACCGATTGTGTTGATTCCAAAGAAAGATGGCACTTGGCGTATGTGTGTTGATTTCAGGGCCTTGAACAAGATAACGGTAAAGAATCGTTACCCACTCCCAAGGATAGATGATTTGCTAGACCAGCTGAAAGATGCTCGATATTTCACTAATTTAGACTTGCGTAGTGGATATCATCAAGTGAGAATTGAAGAAAGTGACATTTAGAAGACAACGTTTAAAACCAAAGAAGGACTCTTTGAATGGCTTGTGATGCCGTTTGGTTTGTGCAATGCACTTGCAACTTTCATGCGGTAATGGATGATGTCTTGCGCCATTTTCTTGATGATTTCGTTATTGTCTACTTAGATGACATCTTAATTTTTAGCAAGTCTAGAGAAGATCATGTCATGCATGTTAGGAAAGTACTTGATGTTTTGAAGAAGAATCATTTATTTCTTAAAATGTCAAAGTGTGAATTTGGAAAGACTTCTTTGGTTTACTTGGGACACATAGTAGGAGGAGGTGCTTTGAGAATTGATCCTGCTAATATTGAGGCTATTGTGAAGTGCCCTACTCCCAAATCCATTACAGAGGTAAGAAGTTTTTTGGGTGTAGCTCAATATTGGAGGAAGTTCATCTCTAAGTTCTCTTCTATAGCAGCTCCTATGCATGCAGTGACAAGTGTGAAGCATGCTTTCCAAAGGGGAGGCAAGCAGCAAAAAGCTTTCGAATCTTTGAAAGAGAGGATTAGTTCAACTCTAGTCCTTGCATTACCGGATTTGAGACAACCATTTGAGATACAAACCGATGCTAGTGATTATGCCATGGGTGCAGTTCTTCTACAGCATTGTAAGCGTATCGCTTTTCATTTTGAAACTTTTAATGGTGCCATTGTAAATTATCCTACCTATGATAAGGAGTTGTATGCGTTGGTATAAAGCGTCAAAAAGTGGAAACAATATTTGATGGGCAAAGAAACTGTTATACATACCGACCATCAGCCCTTACAGTACTTGCAATCACAAAGCAAGTTACAACAATCACGACACTTCAGATGGATGGGCTTCTTGCAACAGTTCCATTTGGTGATAAGGTACAAGAAAGGTACTTTGAATAAAGTTGCTGATATGCTTTCAAGGCCTATTATTGGTGCTGTTACTTTACTTAAGAATGATTCCATTGTACATGATAGTTACATAGAACAGTATGCATCTGATGATGACTTTAAAGATGTGTATGCTAGCTTGAGTAAAGGGAATCATGTAGAGGAAAATGACTATCACATACATAACAATTTGCTGTTTCATTTGGGAAAGTTTTGTATACCACAGGGGGAGAGAATAAATGTCATAAGAGAAGCTCATTCTTCTCTTATTGCTGGCCATTTTGGTGTAAGCAAAATAGTTGCACATATACAGAGGTATTGCTATTGGCCTCGCATGGTAGATTCTGTTTTAAGGTTCATAAGAGGTTGTTCATTATGTGCTACCAGCAAACCTAGTAATAGGAAGCTTGACTTGTATACTCCTCTGCCGGTACCTTCTAGACCATGGGAGAGCATCTCTATGGATTTTGTAGGAGGTTTGCCAAAATCTAGAAAGCAGCATGATTATTTATATGTAGTAGTTGATTGTTTCAGCAAAATGTGTATACTTATGCCTTGTAAGAAAACTATTACTGCTGAATTATTTTTTCATAATGTATGGATTCACTTTGGTTTGCCTACTTCCATTATTATTTATAGGGATTCCAGATTTGTGGGGAATTTTTGGTCCAACCTATGGGAGATGATGGACACAAAGTTGAGGAAAAGTACTGCTTTCCATCTGCAAACAGATGGACAAACCGAAGTTGTGAACAGAACCATTGTGCACCTCTTGAGAGGATATTGCAGCAAGCATCCTAAGCTTTGGGATGAACATTTGCACTACATACATCATGCTTACAACCGTGCCAAGCACTCTTCCACAAACACCTCACCTTTTGAAGCTTGTTTTGGTTACTTGCCAAAATCGCCTCTTGATTTCATTCTTGAGAAAGATGTCATCATTGAGGGACATAGTGATGTTGACAAAGCTCGTTCATTCATTGAAAGAATTCAACAAACACATCAGCAAATTGAAGAACATCTTGAGAAAAGTCAAGGCAAGTACAAGGAAAGACATGACAAGCATAGAGTCGATCACAAGTTTCAAGAAGGGGATGAGGTATGGCTATACATCAGTAAGGAAAGGATGCAAGGAGAAGGTAAAAAGCTGAAGCCTATTCGTTATGGTCCATTCAAAATCCTCAAGAAGGTTGGAAATAATGCTTTTCAATTAGATTTTCCTTCCTACATGCAAATTTATTCTGTTGTTAATGTGGAGAACTTACGTTTGTATGAACCTCCTTTGATCGCTGATCATGAAAGCGCTGTTCAACTGCCATCTATAGAAGATTTCTCGCCAGAATATTTAGATGAGCTGAAAGAAGATACAATCATTGACAGAAGGACACACACTTCAAAGAGGGGCAATGTAGATTATGTTTGGGTTGGTCTCAAAGGTAGCAAATCGAACAAGGCAAAGTGGATGGAGGTGGACAGAGTGAGGGCACTGCACCCTCACCTCTTTAACAGATAGTTGAATGATTTTGGGGTCCAAAAGCTTCCCAATGGGGAGGCGTGATCAGGGGCTCATGTTCCACGTGTCGAAAAATGCTCAAACTTGAAAGTACTCAAAATTGGCACAAATCTCAACGACCAGATAGAGCTTTTCCTCCCGATTCCAGCGCCACAAACGGTTCGAAAAACGGTCACCGTATATGAAAGTTACGTCAAAAACAAAATCACCCAATAACCCTCAATTTTTGAATTTTCAAGAAAATTAAAAAAAGAATATCCACGAAATATTCCTTGGAATATTCCATGGAATATTTTTTTGGGCAGGCCAATCAGCAGCTGCCACGTGGCAAGCCCAGAGGCCACCACGTGGCTCAGGTGACGTAAGCAAGGGGGAGCGCATATGTTAAAAATTGGTGGGGTTGTGGATTGAACCCCCGACCTATCTCCAACAAGGAGAACGTTTTACTAACACGCCACAACACAATTCATTGTAAGTCAACGAAAACAGTCAATATTTAATGTTTAAATTTCTGCATGGGCGGGAAGATAAGGGGGCCAACCCCCCATACCATATGACCTGGGGCCGAGAACCGTGGGCCAAATCTAACCACCAGTGCGCAATTTGAGGCACAAACCACCGATCAACCCGATCACATGCGGAAATGGCGGTCAGTTAACTGTAGTTTCAGTTGGAAGATTATTTGGCAGACCACCAAATTTGGTGGTCCCACTATAATTGGCGGACTTCCACTAAAGTTAGCTGGAGTTCTTTTAGGGGAAACTGGCAGTTATAATTAAATGGCCATAACTTTGGCTAAGAAAGGCGGTTTTGGACGATTTTTTATTTTTATTTTTATTTTTTATTTTGGGTATTTTGGACGTTCGGAAGCCATTGGCATAGGTCTTTCAGTCATCAGAGGTCATTTGCACAAGTTTTGGAGCCGTGGAAGTTCTAGGAGCCACTAGGGCCCAGTATTGTGAGAACTGTTTCAAGTTGCAGGTATCCATTGGAGGTGAACCAGTAGTCAATCCTAAAGGATTCATGTGTTCTGAATTTGATTTTACAGTGTATTTCACCTGTAGAGACTTCTATTCAGCTATAAATTCATTTTAAGCATTTAATTAAAATGAGGACTGACCCATTTGGGAGCCTTGGACCCAGCAGACGTAGCCCAGGAAGGGTGAACTGCTTCATCAACTTCTTTTGCATCTATGGTTGATTTATTTTGTAGAACAAATTTGTTTTAATATGTTAAACAGTAAAAGGAAATAATTATGCTACGCTTGAATGGATCATGAACAGCTGAATGTTTAATTATTTAAAATTAGTATATTGTTGTAACAAGATATGACACTCCAAATGTGTCCTATCTTAGGCTCTATTTTAGGAGATTTGTTAGCTAGTTGGTTTGAATAACATTTATTGTAAATGGACAATTGTTTTTTAATAAGTGATCCATAATTAGAGGTAGTTAGGACATGGAGCTTATAAATAGCTCATCACAAGAGTGTTTGGATGTTTGGGTGTAAACTTTTGCAAAATCAATTATGTAATTATTTTTTTGTGATTAATAAAATTACATGTGTGAAGACACTTCTACCATTAAAATTATTTGGTTTACTAAATTATAGATAAGAAATATCTTTAAAAAAGTAATTACTATCTTGAAATATCTATAAACTTATGGTTAATAATCTTTATAAAAATTCATCCTCTATTATTGATGTTATTAATATAAATATTCTCTAATTCTTAGAAAAATTCACCTTCTTTTATTAATAATATTTATAAAAAATCATCATCAATTATTGATATTATTAATACATATATTTTACCTTTTCACTGTATATTTTTTTCCAAAGAAAAAAATCAGTAACCTTTTATTAAAGATATAATGAAAAGTTACACTATCAAATACAGCTGCCACAAGGGAACTAGTGCTGACGCACCCAAACACAACGTTAGAAGACTAACGCGAACAGAGAGAAAGAGAAGAGAAGGGAGAGAGAAAGAAAAAAGGGGGAAAAAGGCCCCAGCAATGAGCAAAACTCATGCTTCAAGTTTTTCGCCCCTTTTTTTTTTCGACCTTGCGCCACTCACCCAGAGTGGGCTCGGTCGAAACAATGACTAACTGAGATGTTTCGTTCAGCTACCCTGATTCTTTGTCTGAGTCTGATGTATCTGAATGGTGTTGCCGTTTGTTGCCTCTTGTGCTTTGATCCACGCTTGTCATCTCTGTTTTGTCATTCTGGGTCTCTGCCTGATTTGTATGTGGCTGTGGATCCTTGTTAACTGCTGTATTTTCCTTTTGGTTTTATGTTTCAACTTCCTCTATGGTGGTATCATCCTCTTCTGCCTCTGTTTCTTCCTCTTCTGTTACCGAAGGGGCATTCTTTCGTGGTGTTCTCCTCTTTAAGACTTCATCTAAATTCTGCCATCCTCTGGGCTTCCTTTGTTGTGGCTTGCTCTTGCTGGGACATGCTTTGAGCAAATGACCTGTTTGCTGACATCCCCTGCACCTGAATGCTGTGTTCTCATAATCCAAAGGTTGTTTCCACTGAATATTTTTAAAGTTCAAGAATATGCTTTCAGGTAATCCTTGGCTGAGATCTACCTCGACGCATATCCTAGCAAAAGTAAAAATTCCTTTTAAGTGTTTATCTGTATCAATCTTTAACATTTTTCCAAGGGTATTCCCTATAGCTGATAAGGTCTTGAAGTGCCAAAAGTGTAATGGTAGGTTATGCAACCTTACCCATACTGGCATCCTTGATACCACCATGGTATTTGCGTCAAACTCTGGAAACCATGGGGTGACAAATAAACCCGCACTGCCCCAGAACCATGGTCTTTCATTGAGAATTTTTTCCTTTTCTTCGACTTCATGGAATATTACTATGAAGAAGCCCTTTGAACAGAGGTGGATTTGGCAGTTTTTTGTCCAGATCGTGTGAATCCATTGATACAGAGCCTCAGTTTTAGGCCAGAACCTGTTAAATCTACAAATAACAGCTTTTTTTTTTTTTCGGATCTGAAAAGATGCACTTTACCTCTGGAAAATCCAGCGAGATGGAGGGGCTTTCTGCTATTTGATCCACGATATACTGCCCCGGCGATGTATTGACTACTGCAGGTTCTTTCCCCTTTGGAGGATCTTTCCCTTTGGCTGCATCACGATATGTGCCTGTAGGTTTTGATGAAGATCCCTTTTTCCCACCTCGCAAACGATGATTGAGTATGATTGTTGAGTCCTGAGCTACCCTGTAATGCTGGAGTGAGAGATGTTCCTGCATGCAAACCCTAGAAAATATTAAGATTTGAAAGGCAACTGGGATACCCAGTTTGTCCTGGATTTTTCTTTTAAGCTCCAGAACCCTCATGCTTCCCCAGATCTGTAGACATAAATGCCCGCCTTCTGTTATTCTGATGAAAATTTGATGCACTGCATCGAGAATGGGATCTTCAAAGCACTGCGAAGCCAGATCCCTGCTCCTTTCCCTTTCTGGGTCCTCGGCTTTTTCATTCAAAATTTGCCCTGGGACTGCCGATTGAGCCCATAGCGTACCGAAATGGAGCAGCAGATTTGGAATACGCCGCACCCCTCCATGGACGCAGTCAGATATTCCTTGACTGAGTAATGCGTTTTCGAGTGTTTGCAACCGCGATCTGTCAAAAATCAATTGTGACGGGGGTCTGTGGTTTGTTCCGGTGAGATCCTTTTCCGCAACGGATCCGATCCAGGGCCCTAGGGGAGCGTCGTGGTCATAGGAACCAGTGGCCAGCAGTTCGAACCCTCTGCCATAACGCTGCAACAAAAGAAAGGGCACCCAGATCTGTGGAATGAAGCCCACATAAAACCCAGAAAACGGCACCACACTTCCCCCACGAAAAACGGTAACGCCCTTGCCATTGGAGAACGACCCTGGAAATGCTTGACGACACCACAGCCAGCCAAAAACTGGAGGAGATCTGCCGGACCCGAGCGACAAGGAATCGCAGGGACAACGCCGCATCCATGAGGAAAAGATACACCCCGGCTTCCGTTCTCTGTGTATCCAAACAAGAAAACCCTTACCTTCCAGCGGATTAGCTTCTCGCCAGAGGAAAACTTCTGTGTGGGAGGAAACTTCCAACTGGGTCCTAATCAGTCCACAGTATTGCGTGAGTTTTGGATCTGTGTCGGCGCTAAACGGGCGATCTTGAACCCTAAATCCATGATCGAATCCTGCCGCGCTTGCTCTCGTCTTTCCCATTTTTCACCAACCAAATCCTTTTCACTGTATATATTTGAAAGCGCAATTGTTTTTAAAGATGAATTAAAATCAATCCATCCATGATTTAATCAATTAATGATTCAAAAATTAATACTCAATCAAATAAATAAAAAATAGAATATTTAAAGTTCATAATGTATTGTTATTAAGGTTGAGATAAATATCTTAGGTAACTAGTATATAAATTTGGAATTGTAGTTATTTTTTCGTGATACTGATTAAAATCAACCAAATCACGATTCGAAATAAGAAATATCATTAGTTAAAAATTAAAAAAAAAATAAATAAATTTAAATTCACTATTTTCAAATCTGACTGGCTTTTATCTCTAATTCAAGTCTGACTGGCTTTTATCTCTTTTCATTTTCCATAATTGTGGACTTTTAATAGATTTTATGATATGAAGTGCATCACTCATGGCTGAGCATGATCCTCAGAGAGAATAGTTCTCTAATCTGCCTGTTTGTCTAAGGAACACACGAAACTTGTGTCTCTGGTATTGTCAGATGTCACTTAGCCCGCATACTGATATTTACAACGTAATCTTCTCCCCACATTGAAAATTTGAGGAAGTTATGGAGAAATTTGACACTGTATTCTACTCTCAGATTGAAGATTTGATATGAACGAAGTTCATGAATTGCGTGTTCACATTTAATATGTTTAATTTAAATACGAAAAATATATACTATTTTAGTTTGCTTTTGCTTTTCCTGCTACAAGTGTAATTTGGAAAAATCCAAATAAAGGTAATAATTTTCTGAATAAGTGGATTAGACTTTTAAGAGAGGTTATATAGTATTCAGTACTTTTAGTTTAATATAATTATAGTTTAATTAAATTAAAAATTAATAGGTACAAATGTTCTATCACAAAAATACAACTAATAATATATATTGAATGTTCAATTATCAAAAATAAAATGAAAATGTGATTAATTAATATTATTTTATTAATATATATATATTTTAATTTATCAAAATGGAATAGTAGAAAAAAGGAAAAACAATAGTATGGAAATTACTAAACAACCCACTTAAGCCAAACACCTTATAGATAAATAAATTTCAATAATAATAATAAAATTGAATTCCCAATATTAAACTATGGATAATGAGTATAAATTTTTGGTCAAAGATAAGCTAAAACACAATCAAAGCAAAATTGAATAGGTAATACCATACTTGCTACAACTATAATAATAAATGGTTGCACTGTCAAATAATGTAAGGAGACTACACTTTTATATTAATAATAGCTAAATACTAACAACAAAATAAAATAAAATAAAAAATATTGAGCTATTAAGTTAATAAAAAATAAATCATTAAAATAAAAATAAAAATGATCTAGTTAAGAAAACTTAATTCTAAATGTAAAAATAGAATAATAGATTTAAGAAAAATGAATTTTACACTTAAAATAGAATAATTGATTTAAGAAAATTGAATTTTATATGTAAAACTAAGTTGCTCATTTTTGTATTTTATCATAATAATAATGTTGAAAAAAAAAAAATACAATGAATGAGTTATACATTTTTAAGTAAAATAAAAAAAATATGGTTGTTTAATTACAAAATAAATATTTATATTTGTTTTAAAGTAAATTATACATTTTTGTATTTTGGAAGAGGTTAAAAAAATCAAGATTTTGTTGGAGTGACGGATTGTGTGAGAATATGATTACCAAATTTAAGACCACAAAGAGTTAATAGAAAGAATTTAACTCCAGTGTTTAACAAAACGAAATTTTATTGGTCCAATTCTTACTCGAGTCGTTACTCTTGTTCTTTTGGGATGGAGTCCGTGTGATCTTGATAAATGACTAAGAATTTTCGAAAATTTCTATTCCGAAGTTGATACTTAGAAAAAAAAATAATGGCAATTGAAACCAAAAGTATAACATTGATATACCGATATGAATTTGGGAGATTTTTGTAAAAACATATAATGAATTCAAAAGCAATTTAAAACCTATAGTTTCAAAATTAAAGGAAATATGCCCCTTCATTCTCATTATAGCAAACTTTTGTAGAAAACTCTCTACAAATCTTGCTCTGATACCATGTAGAAATTCTCTCTACACATCTCACTCTGGGACCACGTAGAAAATTTGACTGTAGGTTAACCCGATAATGCAATATAAAGCAAAGTAGAATACTATAACATACTTTTACTATCAATTTGTGGAAGGTTAAAGATCGAGCTCAACAATATAACTAGAAGAAGAAGAAACAATGACACAATACACATGAAAATACTTTGGGAAAGCCTTAGCTAAAAACCCCACTATATATATTATCATACAAGGTGGAAATACATAGAAATTATAAAAAGCCTTAGCTGTCATAGCTAGCCAGCTCTCAGTACAATCCTGAAAGATGCTCATAGGAAATATAACCAGAAGAAGAAGAATCAATGACACAATACACATGAAAATACTTTGGGAAAAACTTTAGCTAAAAACCCCACTATTTATATTATCATACACGGTGGAAATAAATAGGAATTATACAAAGCCTTAGTTCTCACAGCTAGCCAACTCTCAGTACAATCCTCACAGATGCTCATAGGAAATCTTGGTTGCTCTCTAGCCTTCCCCTACGCCCTCCAAGCTCCTATTTCCTTGATGCTCATAGGAAATCTTGGCTGCTCTCTAGCCTTCCCCTCTGTCCTCCAAGCTCCTATTTCCTTCTGTTGTTCCTCTGAGATGATTCTCACCTCACCAACACTTCTGATCTCACACACTGTGAGAACTGCGAAATCCTCAATGAATGATTCCTTGTGGATGCATGAGTTTTCTTTATAGGAAAACAAATACAACTGATAGCACACTTAACTGGGTCTTTTTCAGACTAGACATGCATGAGTTTCTGATGAGGGAATCTCCAGTTAACTGGAGTACAGTAGTTGAGTGCATGCGTGCCATCAATTGACTATTAACTTTCTATTAGTTCTTCAAATAATTTGGAACTAATTTAAATGGACTCAACTGTAAACTGAGTTAACTAATTACAACTCAAATATAACTCAATCTTATCTCCTTAATTTTGAGACTTATCTCCTTAATTTAAGGGATAACTCTTGCACTACTGCAAAAAGACTTCTAACTTGAATTTCTCCAACTAATTAAATCAAAATAACTTAATTAATTATTTCCAAATAGCTATATATATGTTATTTGATATACTAAATTATAGATAAGAAATATCTTTAAAAAATAATTACTATCTTGAAATATTCTATAAATTTATAGTTAATAATCTATAATGGTTAGCAATTCTTAAAAAGTCTACCTTCTTTTGTTAGTTATCTTTATAGGAATTCATCATCTATTATTTATATTATTAATATAAATATTTTCGAATTCCTTAAAAAAAATTCACTTCTTCTGTTAATAATATTTAGAAAAACTCATCATCTATTATTGATATTATTAATATAGATATTTTAACATTTCGCCCCCATATATAATTGAAACATATATATTTGAAATTGCAGTTGTTTTTAAAATGAATTAAAATCCATCCATCATTCGATCAATTAATGATTTAAAATTAATACTCAATCAAATAAATAAAAAAATAGAATATTTAAAGTTCATAATGTATTGTTAATACGGTTGAGATAAATATCTGAGGTAATCAGTCTATAAATTTGGATTAAAATCAATCAAATCATGATTCGAAATAAAAAATAAAAAACATCATGACTTAAAAATTAATTAAAAAAATATTTAAAAAATTCTTAAATTCACTCTTTTCTGTCCCAGGTCAACTATTGAATTATTGCATGGACCAGACAGAGGCCCGGAATGAATTTGTAAGGAATTACTTGTAGTAAGAGCGCTTACTTTATGAGTTAGAGATCTGTCAAGTCCGACTGGCTTTTATCTCTTTTCATTTTCCATAATTGTGGACTTTTAACAGATTTTATGATATGAAGTGCATCATTCATGGCTGAGCATGATCTTCAGAGAGAATAGTTCTTTAATCTGCGTGATTGTCTAAGGAACGCACGAAACTTGTGTCTCTGGTATTGTCAGATGTCACTTAGCCCGCATACTGATATTTACAACGTAATCTTCTCCCCATTGAAAATTTGAGGAAGTTATGGAGAAATTTGACACTGTATTCTACTCTCCAGATTGAAGAATTGATATGAACGAAGTTCATGAATTGCTTCTTCACATTTAATATGTTTAATTTAAATAGGAAAAATATATACGATTTTAGTTTGCTTTTCCTGCTACAAGTGTAATTAAATTTGGAAAAAATTTGGAAAAATCCAAATAAAGTATAACAATTTTTTTGAATAGGTGTATTACACTTTTAAACACAGGATAAATAGTAGTTAGTATTTTCAGTTTAACTTAATTATAATTTAATTAAACTAAAAAATAATAAGGAGAAATATTTTATCACAAAAATACAATTAATAAAATATTATTGAATATCATTGTCAAAAATAAAAAATATGATTAACTAATATTATTTTATTAACATATGTACACTTTAATATATATGATGTATTTTATTTTTTTCTTAATATATATAATATTTTGTAATTAAATTTATTAAGATATATTTTTAATATAATAATAATTCATCTTAAATTTGAAAATATGGACAAAAATTATAATTCATGAAAATGGAAATAATAAAAAAAAAGGAAAAAAATAGTATGAAAGTTACTAAACAACCCACTTAAGCCAATCACCTTATAGACAAATAAATTTCAATAATAATAATAAAAAAAATTGAATTCCCAATTTTAAACCAACTTTTGGTCAAAGATAAACTAATACACAATCAAAGCAAAATTGAATAGGTAATACCATACATACTACACTTATAATAATAAATGAATTCTAGTGTCAAATAATGTAAGGAGATTACACTTTTATATTAATAATAGTTAAATACTAACAACAAAATAAAAAATATTGAGCTATTAAGTTAATACAAATAAATCATTAAAACAAAAATAAAATGATGTATTTAAGAAAACTGAATTCTAAACCTAAACTAGAATAATAGATTTAAGAAAAATGAATTTTACACTTAAAATTGAATAATTGATTTAAGAAAATTGAATTTTACATGTGAAACTAAATTGCTCATTTTTGTATTTTGTCATAATAATAATGTTGAAAAATAAAATAAAAAATTAAGGAAAAAAAATACAATGAATGAATTTTATATTTTTAAGTAAAATAAAAATAATATTGTTATTTAATTTATAAAATAGATATTTATATTTGTTTTAAAATAAATTATACATTTTTGTATTTTGGAAGTGGTTGAAAAAATCAATATTTTGTTGGAGTTAGGGATTGTGTGAGAATATAATTACCAACATTAAGACCTCAAAGAGTTGATTGAAAGACTTTAATTACAATGTTAGAAGAGTGTTTAACAAAAGCAAGTTTTATTGACCCAATTTAATGGAGTCATTACTCTTGTTTGGGAAGGAGTCCATGTGATCTTGTTAAATGAGTAAGAATTTTCCAAGATTTCTATTCTGAAGTTAATACTACAAGTATCAACAATGATATATGGATATGAATTTTGGAGATTTTTGTAAAAAGATAGAATGAATTCAAAAACAATTTAAAACCTATAATCTCAAAATTAAAGGAAATATAGGAAATATATCCTATCCTTCTCACTAGAGCAAACTTTTTCCCATTTGGAATATGACCATTACTAGGTATCTAATGTATCAAATATGTTAAACCATATGGGGGACAATAGGCTTCCCAAAATAACTTCAAACTCTAACCAAAATAGGGATGACTTAAGATACAATGCCGTTAAAGGAAGATATCGATTTTCAAAACCAAGTTAATATTAAAAATGGTATAAATAAGAGATCATTTTGCAAAATAAGGATAATATTAAATTATTGCTAAGGAGAAATTGTGATGTGATAAAGCATTATAGGAAAATATGTTAAGACATTATAAGGAATTGATGAACCCAATTATATATTGCTAAAATAAGAACAAATTCCCATGAGCTTCACCTTGAAATTGAGTATTGGTCAATTCCAAAAACACCATATGACTAGGTTGCCATAGAAATTAAATAGATAGTAAAAGTGCATAGGCATCAATTGAAATATACATGCCAATTGAATTCATCCATTAAAGCTCCAATAATTTTCATTTTAATTTTTTACCATAATGTATATGCTTTTGCTCAATTGTTAGCTACTAGACCAAGACTTTTAATAAGAAAAATTTTATTAATATTATTATATTAACCTATACTAATCATAATTTTGAATTTTCATTATTAGTGCTCCAACTTACTTTTAAGCTACAATCCAATCTAACAATAAAATCATGATTAAACACCCTTCTTCATGCTATGAGGCTTTAAGATCAAGTGAATTGATTGATTTAATTAAAAAGAATGGTTCATTGTTTGTGGCATTGTTATGAATGACATTGGAATGAAGTTGTGAATTTAAGATTATAATTTAATGCATTCTCATTATTGGATTTGGAAGCTCTTTCCAATTCCAAAATATACACAACACTTGACATAACAAGAGTACCATTTTTATAACAGTAAGATGTGTGAAGATGAAAATCACTCTTGTAAAGATAAAAACCACTCTATTACATTTTCTATTTAATTTTCAAAGTAATATTATTATATCTGATTTTCAAAATAATTTTTATTAGCAAAATTTTAATAATTTTAGAAAAAAAAATCTCTAAATAACTTTTTATCTTCTTAAAATTTAATAAATATATATCAAAATCATTTTATCATAATAATATTAAAAATAATTACCATAATTAATATAACTGGACAATGTTATAAAAATAAAACTGTATATAACTTAAGTAAACTCTATATTTTGTATATCGTTTTCTCTCATAATGACAATGTCAAGGGAAAAATGAATATCGGTAACAAGACAAAACTTATAAAAGTAGAACTGTATAAGTGTACTTTTTAAAGTGGATCCATGTATAAACCTGTCTGTATATTTTAAGTTTATGTAAATAATAATGATAATGGTGATTTATCATGTGAATACACTTTAAACAAACACAATAATAATAATAATTTACTAGCTGGACACACCATTTTCAAACATCCAGCAAGACCGTGATTTACTTTAAAACACATAATTAACCACGATTTCGTTGTTGTTACACAGTTTTGAAAACTTGGAAATCTGTGTAGAAGATTCCAAAGTTAGACCGTGATTTACTATAAACACACAAGCAAATTCGACCAGTTTTGAAAAATTGGAAATCTCTGCAGAAGATGCCAAAGTTTAGTTGTAACGGTGACTGTCCATGCAAACGTACAAGTTCATGGTGGCGAACAACGGACCGACATACTCAGGCCCGCAACTTCAAACAAGAGAATGAAGCTGCTGCTTGGCCTCTTCTACGCTTTGCCCAGCATCCTTGTTCGTCTTTTCTGCTCTCCTGAGACGAATCCAACTCATCGCCATCTGTAACTTGTTGTTTTACCATTTTGTCAACTATTGTGTAGCCATCGTTCCAAGACTTTATAACTCACAGACATACACAAACTTTTGCATTCATTGCATTCTCACGGGTCTTGAACATGTACTCGCTGTATTAACCAATCTGGTTGCTTCGTATTCTAAAATCATGGCGGTATATATTTTGGTATGCGGAGACAAAACACAATGCTACATCAATGTAGATACGTTATAATCTTCGGTCTGAAAGTACATTCGCAAAAAAATGAAACATACGAATGTTTAAAATTCAAATAATCGAAACTAAGATAATTATTGTTGTTGGGATTTAAGGTGATAACTTCTTTTAAATCTAGACTACTCTTATTTGTTGTTTCGTGATAGAATTCAAGACCATAATATTGGATATCATTTTTGGGATTCAACTGCGTTAAGTAAGTCATTCAAACGTATGACCATTTCCATGAGAGGTAGTCGTAACTGACTAATTTCTCATGATTTTTGAATAGTTCACTTAGCACTCATTGCATCGGGTGATGCTCACAGGGGTGAAGAAGTGGGATTGAAACTAGTGAAATGTGGAGAACGAATCACATAGCATCAATCATCACTTCCGGGGCTTGCACCCGGTAACCAGGACTTCCCAGGAGGTCACCCATCCCAGAACTCCTCTGGCTCAAGCGCGCTTAACTGTGGAGTTTTTCCCAACAATCAAGCCCA
>APFE030184840.1:0-15133 GCA_000404065.3 Pinus taeda
CTCGCCTCCTCCCTTTTTTACACAAACCAAACAATTTTTTTTTTAAGTATGGGTTTCAGTTGGGCTGGGCCCACCTTTGGTGGCCCGTCCACTGTAGCCACCTCCTACCGGCCGGTCACACTTAATATTTTTGTTGTCGGTTGTTATATGTGTGAGGTGGAGTGTGGTTGGGTCCGTGCCCCAAGGGCCGGCACACCACGAGTATTAATGTTTGTTGCAGTTTTAGGTGGAGAGTTTCATGGGAGGGGCAGGTGACTGGATTCCGTGTGCTAGAAAAGTGAAAATTGTGTCCTCATTAAACCTACCCAGTCATCAAAATTTAACCCAACTTTGATTGCCTCTATCTCCTTCATCCGGACTCGGATTGACGAACTGTTCACATTGTCGTGATCAGGATGACAAGATCGACGCTCTGGTCCTAGTTTGAGAATAATCTAAACACTTTGATTTTTGAGCTTTCCCAAGTCCTCTTTGGCCTGTGTGTGTCTCTAGAGCCACCTAGATCAATCCCCCCCATTGAGGAGCTTTTGGTCCTCCAAAAGCATGAAAAACAATCTGCAACTTTTATGTACCTTGTCGGCATCACTAGCGTCCTGAAGGGTCTCGCTCCCATCTCCTTCACCTTTTTTCTTCGGAGCCTTAAGCAATGAGCCGACACCTGCTACTTCTGCAACCTGTAGTACATTGTTTCACATGCTTGACTTTCATGACCAACAAATGACCCAAGCGTCCCACACTTGCCACGATTCTATAACACATACTCGATGGTCAAGTTACATCAAGATGGACACAATACCCCAGCTATGAAAACAAGGCCAACGTATCATTGTTGCTTGAAAGAGTGGTGGAAAACACATCATCACTACAACACATGATTGACAATATAAGGCCAAACACTATTGTTTCTTTGACACGTGATGGAAAACACAACATCACTCTCACAATTTATCATGCAACATAAAATAAAACTAGACATCATTGTTGTTGAACAAGTGATGGAAAACACATCATCACTTTTACATTTTAAAATGCAACCAATGATTTACAAAAGCACGACCATGAAACACTAACATATTTAGAAACTATTTTTCACTTATCAAGGTGAATGGGTCGCCTCCTTGTGGCGCATTCGATGGTTGAACAACTTCTTCACCTGGTTCATGCACCGACACTTTGTCTTTAAGGCGCTACTCTGGATGGAGCTTCCAACAAGTGGCTCTTTGATGGCCACTTCTGTTGCAATGACTGCAATAGGTTTTCTTCCTCCAGATCTTGTTAACATGTTCTTTTACCTGTTGTTTATAGGGTATTCCATGCCTCATCCTTTTGTGTGCTGCCATTCTTTCCAACACTTAGAAAATGTATGATTATGCAATCCACAAAAGGTACGTGTTTTTCGATTCCATGTTTTACGTTCATCATTAAAAACATGATTAAAATCGAAATGAACATTCGAATTTCGAGACTGATTATACATTTCCTTGCTATCCCTGGTGTAAGTATGGCGATGAGAGCTTGCCTCAGTTCTTTCCCTACAATGGAAACTGCCATAGGATGATGGGGATGTGTTCCCATCATTCTCTTTCCTCGATGATTTTGACACTGTCTCGGAAGAATCTGACACCTTTGAGTATTCTCCTTTTGTGTATCTCGAGCCTGCAAATTGAAGTCTTTGTAGAACCTCCAATGGTTGAGTTATGCCTTGGTTACTAACGCCAAGTATGTCTTCCTCCCCGTGCCTTTTCCTTGTAAGGAGCCTCATGTTTGTCCTTGTAATTGGGATCTCCAAATCTCCATCATAAATCATACTATGTGACGATGAAATTGAAAGGAAATCAAAATCCTTCACCTCCTTTGTCGATTTGGAAAGAACTAATGATGGCTTCTCATCATCTGTTGTTGGTGGTTCGATAACTGTCGTGCCGCATTCCACAACTTCCTTTTTGACATACCCAATTCTTTCCTGATGGGGTAATTCCTCTACTTTGATGGCATTGACAATTCCTTGGCCATTAACACCCAAGCCTTTTCCTTCATACCCCATTCTGTTCAAAAATTTGGAGCCAATTCCTATGGTATGATTTTCAAAAACAGCGAAATCATTATCAGGACAGATACATGAATTCAGAGTACTTATTACCTCACATGGGTTAAGCTGTAACTTTTCCAAAGCCTCATCCTTTGCTCGCAGTTGTTGTAGCAAACTCTATTTTTCCTCTTTCTCTTCATGTAGAAACATCTTCAATTCAACGTTATCTATTTGAAGGCTTTGGTTGTTGTGCTTCAGTTCTTCTAGGGCCTCTTCCATGGCTTGCAACTGAAGCTGCAATCGCTCCTTTTCCTCTGTCTCTTTTTGTAGAGTCTCATACATTATTTCCACTCTTTTGGTAATTTTGGGCATGGCCTTGTACATTGCTTTTTCATCCTCTGTCGCTACATGTTCCATTGTTCACACTTGCAATTCACATCAATGCAAAGACCACTCTGATACCACTTAATCTAGGTCTGGGTGTGACAAAGGACCCTTCCAAGACCTTTTACTTTCGTGATGTGTTAAATTTCATTTTTAAAAGAATATAAGTTAATACATTTGCATGTTGTAAATAAGAGGAACATGTCAATCATCAACACATGAAAACATAATCCGTTGATAACGGAGTTCATCCAGGAGGGACTATGTCTCCAGGCCCTAGTGTTAAGATGGTGTAGGCCGCTGCATTAAGTTTTGTCAATAGTGATGATGTACATAAGAGATGATGTCACGATCATACAAGGAAAATGCACTCACGCAGGAGTGGCTCCAAGAGATCTTCCGCTACAGGAAATCTTAGTCAAAAAGACTCCTATCAGTATGACATAAACTCATGCATGATGAGCATCTCGCCAACATGGCATAAAGGGGTTCTCAATGCAAAACATGCATGACGAAAACATTAGTATCCCATCAACATGCAACAAAGGGATCTCAAAACATAACATGGCGAATCATGACAACAAGTACATCACATAGACAATTATGTGTCACATCAAGCAGGAATCATGAAAACAAGTAATAAACAAGATCCCTCATCAACATCCAACAAGGATTTGTGCAACAGGATGCATAGAAAAAGAAGTACATGAATAAACTGCATGTACCTCACATCCAAGGATCGTCTGAAGAAGTGGATGTCAAACTGCTAAAGCTGTTCGGACCATTGATCTCACGGCATCAATCGCATGGAAATGCCTACTCACACATGAATACTAACACCTGCACTCCACTTAGAAAAGTGGCCGAAAAATTAAATGAGAAAATCAAAAATATGAATGCACCATCATATTTTTGGCGTCGAATAGTGAAAAATCGACTGTCAAATTTCTGAATTCTGAGAAATTGAGAATCTGGGGCTCAAGGAATCTTTTAGATTCCCCCTAGATTCCTCAAAGATTTTGCTCCATGGGTGGACTGGAAATATGCAACTCGAAATGCGAATCTAACCTCACCATTGTGATCCCTGTAGAAAATCATGAAAAACGATTGTAAACTTGACTATATTCTGACATGGAGAAAAATTACCTCCTCGAGAAAATTCCAAGGATCATGGTTCTGCTCCTTGTTTTTGCAGCAGTCATGGTTCCACCTGCATACTGAAAAATGGCCAAAAAATTCAGAACTCTGACGGAGAAATAGACAACACCTTTGCATTCGTGGTGTTGAGAAGTGTTGAAGCCATATAAAATTTGTCAGAATCTGATGAAGTGAAAATTCAGCCCTCCTGCAAAATGTTGCCTCGGATTGTGTGCTTGCCTCCTCTGCCACTGACAAACTACGTTTAAATATAATTTCACAAGAAGATTTCTCAATAAGGTGGTTTGGTTATGTGTGAGGTGGAGCGTGGTTGGGTTCGTGCCCCAAGGTCCGTCCCACCACGAATATTAATGTTTGTTGCAGTTTCAGGTGGAGAAAAATTACCTCCTCGGGAAAATTCCAAGGATCATAGTTCCGCTCCCTATTTTTGCAGTAGTCAAGGTTCCACCTGCATACTGAAAAATGGCTGAAAATGCATAACTCTGATGGAGAAACAGACAATGCCATTGTGTTCGTGGCGTCGAGAAGTGCTGAAACCATATAAAATTTGTCAAAATCTAACAAAGTGAAAATTCGACCCTCCTACAAAATGCTGCCTCAAATTGCATGCACTTCCTCCTCCACCTCGAAACGTGTGCCCACTCCTGGTTCCTCCATCTGCCTAAGCACATTGACAAACTGTGTTTAAATATAATTTCATGGGCGGATTTCTCAATAAGGTGGTTTGGCGTAATGGTTGAGATATGGTTTAGTAGGGAGGAGGTCGGGTGGTCAAACCCCACCTCCTCCCTTTTTTTACACAAACCAAACGATTTTTTTCTTAAGTTGGGGTTTTAGTTGGGTCGATCCCACCTTGGGCGGCCCGCCCACCATACCCACCTCCCGCTGGTTGGTCACACTTAATACTTTTGTCATGGGTTGTTATATGTGTGAGGTGGAGCGTGGTTGGGTCTGTGCCCCAAGGGTTGGCCCACCACGAATATTAATGTTTGTTGTAGTTTCAGGTGGAGAGTTCCGTGGGAGGGGCTAGGGATCATGGCCCACCTCTCCACCAATATTTTAATACATGAGCGGAGTTGAGTTGGGGTGGCGAGGTTGGTGGCCTGCCAACAATTTTTTTAATTTTAATTTTTATATATAAAACAAATTGCACGTTTTTGGAAATTTGGTTTTGGATCAAAGGAGTCATTTTAACGAGGTAACAATTTTTCCCAGAATCTGGCCGGATTTCGTCCGCCAAAAAAGTGCATATTGTGTCCTCATTAAACTTGCGTAGTCATCAAAAGTTAACCAAACTTTGATTGCATCTATCTCCTTCATCCGGACTCGGATTGACGAATCGTTCACACCGTTGTGATCAAGACGATGAGTTCTATGCTCTGGTCCTAGTTCGAGCATAATCCAAGCACTTTGATTTTTGAGCTTTCCCGAGCCCTCTTTGTCCTGTGTGTGTCTCTAGAGCCACCTGGATCACCCTTCTAGTCCCTAGGCTATGGTGATGCCTCTTATGTGAGCACTGTGTTTGTATAGTATTCTTCAGTCCAAGTTGTCAAGTAAACACTTGTGTCATGTTGTTATATGTTCGAGGTTAGTCCTAGTTAGAGTCGTCCATTTGCAATATTGTCCTACCTTTTGCGTCATTCATCCCTATATCATTCGTGCATCATTTCTTCATTTTCTACCATAAGTGACCTCATCCTGGTCTAAGTTTCATGTTGAATGATGGGGGGTACATCAAGGGCCTCCTTTGATGGATCTCTTCCCATCATTGCCAACACCTTATTTAGGATGTATATATAGAAAGAATCTAGTACCTTGGAGATTTTCATCCTAAATGGAAGGCTTCATCGTTCTTGATAGTGGGTTTCCCTTATTGGCCCATGTTGACCAATTTTACAAGTATTTGACATTAGTTCATTTGAATTCACATTCGATAGATTGTGTTAGATAAATTGGGAACGATTTTCATTAGTGGTGGTCTTCCTCATGTCCGTTAAAGGGATTCCTTACCACTTGGTAATTAGATAGTCTCCCCACATGCTCGACATCATCTCATTCATTTGCATGTAGTGATTCATACCATTGGGATGAGCTGAAGACCTTGAGGCATGGGGCTATCTCACTCAAGCACATTGCCTCCCCCAAGCTATGTTGGATAATGTATTATGTACCTTGAGGGCCATCAGTTGGGCACTGACAATGGTATCTATAGCCCTACTAATATCTACTATGACAACAATCTACATTGTATCATGATCAGTCCTCGATGGCATGAGTTTGTAGTATATTGTGTGGGAAACCATGCTCTATTCTTTTAGTACCGAGTATTGGTATACCTACCTTGGGGATATATATTTATGTATTTGTTTATGAATTTTGTAGTCTTTTATAGATTCCATGTCCTTGACTCCCTCCATCTATTGTACCCATTAAGACTATTGTAATGTATTTCAACCATCAACTTCTCTTCTAATCTTATACATTAGGGGGCATATATTACAACTCAAAATGTCACAATCAAGGTTTATTGTAGAGCATTGTTGTAGCTTTGTTAGACATAGAGGAGGCTTGCATCCCATGTGCGTCATTGTTTTGAGTTATACATGCACAGGATATGCACAATCATCCTGTTGACGACCTCTGTTTGGCCATCAATTTTGGCATGAAAGGCCATGGTCTTAATGGGCTTCGTATCTAACAACGACCAGAGGCTTGACCAGAATGCACTTAGGAACTAGTTGCCCTGATATGAGATAATGGATTATGGGATCCCAAAGTGTACCCATACTCGCTCAAACAAGAGTTTGGAAGTGGATTCTGCTGAGATACTCTTCTTGCAAGCCGCTAGAATGGCCATCTTAGAGAATATGTTGACAACCATTAAAACATAGTCATTGCCATGCTGGGTAGAAGGAAGACCCGATATGTAATCCATGTAGATGGATTCCCAGGGCCAACTAGGAGTAGGCAGAGGAACATACATGCCTTGCTTCTTGATTGTAGGTTTGACAACGATGTAGGAAGTGTAGGACATGATGTACTTCCCAATATTCTGTCGAAGGTTTAGCCAATAAATTACTTCTGCAGTACTGCCATTGTCTTTTCTATCCCAAAATATCCAACGAATAGACTGTATTGCGCCTCCCAAATCATCTTGGCACACTTTCTTGAATGTGCATAGAGGTGTCCCAGGTAGCATAATAGCAGTCCTAGAGGTGAAAGTCTGGAACCTACTTACCTTCCAGGAGCATCTAGTATGTGGTGTTGAATTCTAGATCACCCTTGTAAATATGTGGCCATTCCGAAGTCTTATGTCCACAGAAGTCGACCACAGTGGTCAGCACCATGACCAGTGACCAACTGAGACAATCTACAACATTATTAGTGCTTCCCTTCTTATTGCAGAGATGTGGACCATTTCTGATGGTGATTGTTCTGCAACTTTCCTTATGTCTATATGAACCGCAGGGGTTGGTGGTCTATGTGGATAATTGATTCCTTCTCCCATAATGTAATGCTTCCATTGTTGGCAAGCCTGCAAAATGGAATACATATCTTTGTCATAGGTGGGGTGCTTTTAAACCGTGCCTTAAAGTGTCTCGTTTAGGGGGTCAAAACAACTTAAGAAGTTCAAGACTAGAAAAACTGCTAAAAAGTAAATGGTTCTATAAGCAAGGAAATTGATGAAACTCACTAGGGGTCTAGGTGGAATAGGAAGGTGGCCACCAATATCCACATGGATAAACCAAAATCTCAAAGAATTCAACCACTGTAAGTGCCAAATATCCACCCTCCATGATAAGGTGCATCTAATTCTCCTTCTTACTTTTGTTTCACATATTTGTCTTGTGAATTTTCTAGGTTTAGTAGACACCATCACAACCACCATTTTCCATATGTCTTGGGTAGGCCTATGGGTTAATATTATTGATACATTGTTGAGGAAATTCTATCTAATGGAAGACTTTTATTTTTATTCATATTTGTTATCTTAAGTCTAACTCTTATTAGGTATTCAATGAGTTTTGGTTGTTGCTTCCTCATGCTCATACATTTGGATAATGGTTTATTAGATTTTTTCTCCCAACAAAATATTTTTCTATTTTCCTTATAATTGTTATGGTCTACCTTCTAAATGTCTCCATTATTACTTAAGATTTTATTTTTATCCCCATATTTTTTGCAAGTAGGAAGAAATTTTGGGGTTGGTAGACTCGTGCATAAGTGTGTAGGTGGATTTTTAGATCCAAGATTTTGAACCTCACTCGAATACCACATTTGAGATCCCCTTCTATGGGTCTCAATCTTGTAAAAATAAAACTTTGCAAAAGAAAAACATTTTTGTATATTTCAGTTGCATACTTAGTTTTTCTTTTTCATTCACAACATACTTATCATTGCTATGTTTAATATAATACATTTAAAAAAATATTTTGAGTAAGAACAATTTGATTCATGAGAAATTAATATAATTTAACAATAAAAAGTAACAAGAGTAAAGCATGGTTACAGTGGCTTGGTTACGGTGTTCCTCCAGGGACCACCCAAACCAATATGCCACCCTACTAACTAGAAACTTCCTATCTAGCTTCCTAGTTCAGAGAAACTCCATAGGTTCACTTACCCTCCTATCCCATGTACATATCGTAGTCATACTGTGTTTGATTTCTTAGAGACAACATCCTCTCGATGCCCCACTAAAAATCCACTTCCCTATCCAAAACTCCTTTTTGCCTTCCATTGACCCTCCTTCCCCCCACTTTTCCATGCCAAAATGGTTTCCCATCTGAAAACTTCAAAACCGCCAAATTTTTTTTCCTCCATCTCCCTCCTTGCACTTACCTCTCATGAATTCCAAAGTATTCCCCCACCCACTACCCTAATTAGTGCCACCTAATTCTCATTCATGATCCTCCAGCCACTGCCACCTTACCTCTTTCACGTACCCCATTGCACCCTCCATCCCAATTAATACCTTAGGTGGTTGAGTCATTCACACACCCCTTTAATGCAATAAAAAAATAATATAACCTTTTAAAGGTGTAGGTGGATTCTTAAGCCCATTATTTTGAATCTCATTCTGATACCACATATGAGATCCCCTTCTATGGGTCTCAAGCTTGTAAAACAAAATGAACTTAGCAAAATAAAACATTTTTGTTTATTTTAGTTGCATACTTAGTTTTTATTTTTCATTCACAACATACTTATCATTACTATGTTACATAGCATAAATTTAAAAAAGACATTTTAAATGAGCACAACTTGATTCATAAGTAATTCATATAATTTAACAATAAAAATAACAAGAACATTTTTTTGTTATGGTGGCTCGGTTGAAGTCTTCCTTCTAGGACCACCTGATTGAATATGTGACCCTGCTAAATAGAAATTGCCTATCTCTATTCCTAGTGCAAAGAAAATCCGTAGGTTACCTTGCCCTTCTAGCCCATGGCTAGACTATGGCTAGACTAGAGTTGTAGTGTCTTCTAACTTTCAGAGACAACACCCTCTCGATGCCCTACTCAAAATCCACTTCCCCATCCAAAACTCCCTTTTGCCTTCCATCAAACCTCCTTTCTCCCACTTTTCCATGACAAAATGATTTCCCATCTGAAAACTTCAAAAAACCAATTTTTTCGTCCCCCAACTCCCTCCTTGCATTGATCTCTAATTAAGTCCAAAGTCTTACCCTACCCACCTCCCCAATTAGTGTCACCTAATTCTCATTCATGACCCTCTAGCCACTGCCACCTTACATCTTGCACCTAACCCATTGCACCCAACCCCCTTAATTAATACATTAGGTGGTCAAGTCATTCACCCACTTCTTTAATGCAATACAGAATAATAAAAATAATATAACCTTTTAAGGGTGCAGGTGGATTTTTAGGCCCAATATTTTTATGCTTCCTCTGATACCACATATGAGATCACCTTCTATGGATCTCGAGCTTGTAAAAAAAAACTTAGCAAAAAAAACATTTTTGTTTATTTCGGTTGCATACTTAGTTTTTGTTTTTCATTCACAACATACATATCATTACTATGTTTATTAGCATACATTCAAAAACACATTTTAAATAAGCACACTCTGATTCATGAGTAATTCATATAATTTGACAATAAAAAATAACAAGAAAAACTGTGGTTATTGTGGCTCGATTGTAGTGTTCTTCCTAGGAACACCTCACTGAATATGCCACCCTGGCAACTAGAAACTTCCTATCTGGCTTTCTAGTGCACATAAAATCTGTGGAAACTCCATAAGTTCCCTTTCCTTCTTAACCCATGTCCATACTATAGTCGTAGTGTATTCGATTTCTTAAAGACAACACCTTCCCGATGCCCTACTCAAAATCCCCTTCCCTATTCAAAACTCCCTTTTTCCTTCCATCGACCCTCCTTTCCCCCACTTTTCCATGAAAATATGATATCCCATTTGAAACTTTAAAAAACAAAAGTTTTCATCCTGCAGCTCCCTCCTTGCACTTATCTGCTGTAAAGTCCAAAGTCTTCCCCTCTTAAATTAATGCCAGATAATTCTCATTCATGACCCTCTAGCCACCACCAGCTTACCTTGGAGATTGGTGAATTCTACATCCACAAAATATATGTACTAGGCAAATCCACCCAAAGGGATCACTCCTTGTCGACTCAACCACAGAGCCTAACCCCAAGAGTGATGAGATAATTGAACCCGTAACCTCTCAATCGAAAATGTGCTTTAACGACGAGAACTTGACCAATTGAGCTAACCCTCAAAGCTATTAATCAATTATTAGTTACACTAGAAGGTTAATCATTTAACTAACTACTAATCAAGCTTAATTATTATAATAAGTTTAAACATTTATCAATATTAAGGTTAATAATAAAAAAATCATTCATCAATCATCTAGCATATTAAGCAATAGAATACTATTGTATTCATGCATGGTCTAAGTATGTAGCTAGCATACACATACCTCATGTGTATACTAATAACACTAATGTATACTAATAACACTAATAAGCATCTATCACATCAAGACATCTCACAACAGGTAGGCTAACAAATTGGCATATCATAATATGATAAGTGAGTAAGCATTACACTCCATCATCATTAGAATTCTTCTATTTGAAATATATTATGAACCCATCACCAATCGTTGGCATCAAATTAATTTGTGCTTTACTCAATGCCATTTACAATTTTTCCTACACACACTGCAATACACCTGCTAATTTATTGGACCCCTTATATTCTCTCACAATTAACTCAAAACATTATTTTCGTCCCCATGCTAACAAGGAATTAACTATAAACTTCATGTTTTCTCATTAATATCATTAAACAAATATTACATTTCCTTCATCTCTTCATAAACCTACACTTATACTTTTGTGCTTATCTACCTCAACCAATAAACAACAACCCACCAATAACACCATTCTTATATCAGTATCTATGTGTTGAATGTACACCCAATATTATGCAAGATAAAAAAACCCCAAACTACACATTTAACAAAAATCGACAACCTTACTTTATATTAAATGGGACATGTATGACATAAAACTACAAATTAATCTCTACCATATTCATTAAAAGTAATGAAATTAGATATAATACTCAAAGGATGAGAACAACTCAATGTTAAAGTACCACATTCCCCAAAAAATTTGAGGTGACTTAGGAAAATCCGACAAGATTTTGATGTGAATCAATTATAAAGCTAAAGATTTGAAAGACTCCAATAAGACTACAATAAATTAAACTAGTTTATTGATAGTTGTAAAACCTTATAGGCCTGCCACTAGAATCCCAGTAATTCAAATAGCACATAGTCCCAATGTGCTTAATTTACGATCTTTAAAAACAAATTCCTCCAAATTATTTTCATTAATATGATATAATTGTGAAGTATAAGAAAATCCTAGATGCTAGCCCTGAGGGTTAGTTCAATTGGTCGAGTTCTCGTCACTAACGAGAGGTCATGGGGTCAATTATCCTCGACACCCTCAGGGTTAGACTATGATAATAAGTTGGCTGGAAGTGATCCCAGTGGGTGGATCTATCCAAATATTTCCTTGGAAAAAAATAAGCAATCCTAGATGCCACCTAAATTAACATTAGATATCATTTTGTTTGAGAATTCATAAATTACTACAATATATTTCCTTCTCTTTCTCTTTAGCAATTCCATGTAATGTATTATTTGAGGAAGGAAAATCAATTTTGAATGAACATTACACAATGGTGGAAAATGTGATTTGCATAAAATTTACATCACTACATCATTGTTAGAGATTTACGGAATAACAGTGTGTAATATATGTAATAGGACAGATCACATATATTACATAATGCTATTCTAGAAATATCTAACAATATGAATAATTGTGAAAGTCTCCAATCATCACTACACCATTTCCCAACACCCTCTTTTTCAATGCATGCCCTTTTTGACATTGTATTACTCATAGAATGGGAGTCACACGAAATTATTCTATAATGTCTTGTGGTCATACATTCTTAAGAAACAAATTTTAAAGTCAAGTTTTCATGATTGTTTCTTTGAACACATGTTTTTTGTGATTGATTAGAATTGTTATGTTTGGTTGTTACATCTATTAACACTCAAGAGTTTTTCTTGGATGTGAAGAAAGTTGTTAAGGTAAGCTTTTCAACCAAACTTTTAGGTTAGAGGCTAGCCCCTCCAACCCAGAGAGGGCTCTCTCTTACATCTCTATTACCTAGTGCCACTTCAGTAACTAACTATGTACTTGAAATAATGGCTAGATCTTTAGTCAAGGGGTGTTGAAAAAGGGTTTGGTTGGGCATGAGAGAGACAGTCCATTGGGAAATGGAGTCAACAATCTATGGTTTGTTGCAATCGCGAATACATTGGCTACATGATCAAATATTGACAAAGGCAAGATAGATGACACACCTTAGACATTTCAAGTTATCATTGTGGATGGCAGTAGAAAATAGGAAAAATAATCCACTGCAGTAGGGCATGGAAACTGAACCCTAATGTATCTTTAGAAGAAAGGAGTGCGGGAATTTGAATTAATGAAACAGAGTATTAGACTATGAATTCCATGACATTTTCTTTCATTCAAACATTTGAAGATAAACATTCAAATGGAATAATAGAGAAGGGAATAACCATCACATGAATATTTGTGTTAATAATCATAAATCTTATAATATTGGCAACTGTAAAATGCATATAGATTTGAAAAAACACACAGACAATAGCTATCTTTTTATCAAAATCCAACCCCTGGACCCTCCTTTTCATGTATTATATAGAATAATATATCAAGCTGAGATCCACAATGTTTGGGAAATTAAAATTACAAAATATGTTAAAATATCAAACAAATATCAAGATCCAAAAAAATGGATCTAAAAACCTCCTCATCCATCTTTATTTTGTTGTTAAGTCAAATTGATGAGGTGGTTGTCCAACTAAAGGTTGATTGGGATTTTTTCTAAAAATAGAAAAATTAAATCTCGTGAATTTCTAAAAGATAGGCTTCAAAGATGCGTTCATATCTTCCAAACCAGGACTCCTTTTGCAACTGAAAGAGGTTTCTGTAAATTAGCCCGTTCTCAACAAAAACCTCTTTTGGATCTTGAAAAAAGGGTTGCAAAGATTCCTTCGTATCCTCCAAACCATGGTAGTTGGGTAAAAAATGAGAGGTTTTTGTAAATTGGTCCATTCTTGTAAAAAAAACCTCTTTTGGTTTTCAAGAATTCATTTCCAACTGTGCGGAAACTAATTTAACATTGTTTTAAAATGGCTTTCACCTAATACTTCAAAAGTAACTAAAACCAAGTGAGAATAGAGTTGGCTTTTTTCAAAGGATTCTTTAACTTTTGGAAATGTAAAAAATAGTACTAATAACATCAATACTTTCTAGATGTGTATTGAATATTGCATCATAATGGTATTATAAGTGTATCAAAATATAAAAATTTTGCATCTTATTGGAATCATCCTTGTTTCAAAATACATAAATTTTGCATCATGTTAAATTATTTTTTGTTCATTAATAAAATTGATAGTAAATGGATCGACAAAGAGAAAACAGTAGAAAGGATCAACAAGGCCAAGACTTGTGTTCAACTTGATGAATAAGGGGCTTCAAAGACTAGTTAGGTCTATAAACATCTTCTCTATTGAATTCATCATGGTGATTTTAGATTTCAATGGCTAGAAGGATTGATCCAGGGGATCTGTCAGGCCAGGTAGTAACTCCTCAACACAAATCAATTCATATTATTCCTTCAAGTTAGTCTTTATTATATACATGAGGGAGACTGTTCACTTCATCTCTCGATGATTGTTCATATCTCTTATTATTTATTTACATTTATTTTATTTATTCACCCAATCCTGATTAGGTGTCAACATTCCCCCCCCTTAATCTGAAGGGATGTTGGTGAGTCTAAGCATCATTCTGAATCGTTCAATATTTTCTCTTCCAAGTTCTTTGGTGAAGATGTCGCAATTTGCTCATTAGTGGAACAATGATGAAGATGGATTGTTTTGGCCTCAACATGATGTCGAATAAGATGATATTTGGTATTGATGTGCTTCGTTCGATCATGGAACTTTGGGTTCTTAGCCAACTTTATTGCAGAGATATTGTCAATCATGAGTGAAGTTGATTATACTTGTTTTACCTGTAAATCTTCAAGAATTTTCCTGAGCCACATAATTTCTTTTGATGCTTTAGTTGATGCCACGTATTCTGCTTCTATTGTGGAATCTACTGGAACTGATTGTTTGCGTGATATCTAGGAGATAGCTCTTGATCCAAGACTCATAGCATATCCTAAAATAGACACCCGAGTTTCTTTGTCTCCATTGAAGTCTGAATCAGAGTATCCAATCAAACTAAAGTCGTCCACCTGTGTATACTTGATTCCAAAGTCTTGAGTTCCCTTCAATTACCTGAGAACTCTTTTTGCAGTAGACCAGTGTCCCTCACAAGGCTTTTGCATAAACCTAGAGAGGATTCCAACAACAAACGAAATGTCTGGTCTGGTAGTAGTTAGGTAGTTGAGACTTCTTACAAGTTGTTTATACTTTGGTGCATCCTCAAATTTTTTTTCCTTCAACATGTGTGAGCTTTAAGTTTTGTTCCATTGGAGTAGTAAGAGTATTGAATCCTGTCATGCCAAACCCGTTCAACAGATCTCCAATGTATTTCTTTTGAGAAAGAAATATGGACTTTGGATGTTGGGTTACTTCAATACCAACATAGTAATGAACATAGCCCAAATTAGGCATTTCAAAACTTTTCCCCAATTCCTTCTTTATGGATGCAATGTAGCTTTCATTGTTCCTTGTCATCAAAAGATCATCTACATATACCACAAGATATACAATTGTTTTGCCAACTTTCTTGACAAATAAAGTTGCATCATCAAGATCATAATGTTTGAAATTGAGTTTCAGAATATGCTTAGTTAGTTTTTCATACCAGGCTCGCGGTGCTTGTTTGAGGCCATACAAGGACTTCACCAATTTGCATACTTTATGTTCATGTCCTTTC
>APFE030184867.1:0-14966 GCA_000404065.3 Pinus taeda
TGAAAAACTGAAAGAGACAGTTGCGGGGGTCCAAATGGGATAGGTGGGTGGCCACCAACATCCACCTGGATCATCTACACAAATGTTGAATTCAAACATAAATGAGTCAGGATCTTCTGTTGACATTCCATAAAAGTTAGGCAATACAGAAGGTGGAATGTTTTTCATTTTCACATATTCTCCTAATATTTCACTTGTATCTAATATTGGAAAGCCAAAAGTAGCTTCCTGATCATCAGTATTTTCTTGTTCATTATCATTTTATCTTCTTCTATCCTCTTCTCTCTTTCTATCAGCTACTATTTTTCCTTCTTCCTCTCTTTATCTTATCCATTCTCTTTGTTGTCTTTCATATTCAAGTCTTTGTTCTGGAGTAAGAATAACATATCCTTGCCCTTCTTCTGTCACAGTTTCAACTATTTTGATGACAATTTGAGATTTAGGTTGTTTGTCTTCGAAAATAGGTTGATCTATAAGCTCAAGAATGGGTTGATATATTGGTTTAACAATTTTCTTTTGTTTTTCTGAAGTAGGTGTTGCTTTTGGAGTTTGTTTCTTTTTTACCTCCCAAGCTAACAAGGTTTGTCTTTCAATTAAAGTTAATATTTGTCATGTTCTTTGTTTTTCTTCTAATTCCTTTATTGTTGGTTTACTAGAAACCGGTGTAGTTAGTTTTGATGATCCTACTTCTATGGATGGGGGGTTTTGTTTAATAAATCTACCTTTCTGATCTCTATTTCTAGGAATAAAGAAACATAACTAAGAAAAACATAACATAACTAAATTTTTATTGTTTTTGTTTTGTCATTTTTTTTTAGATTTTGTTTTTATCTTCTATTTAACTATGTTGATGAATGCCTCCCCGGCAACGGCGCCAAAATGTTGGGCTAATTTATTAACACAAATCAACACAAGTATTTCATTATCAACCCAGGTTTGTAAAACTTGGAGGTATGTCTACAACAGATGGATATCAGATGTAGTCAAGCTTAGAAGATAAAATATGAAGAACTAAGGAAGCAAATATTACAAATATAAATTTAATTAAATAATTTCTAATTCACTTTTGCAATATATGTGAGATGAAGTGGCTCTTAACTTAAAAGATCCATTTGTATCCTTCTTCTACAATATTACTTGATTAATAGAAATCAAAAACCATTAATTGACAACAGCTTAAGATGCATAAATAAACAATGAAAGAGGCTCCTAACTTAGGAGATCCTTAATATTCCTCATCACAAATTCATTCATCATTATGCTATTGTTAGAAAACTGGAATTGCATAAAACTGCTTGAAAAAAAGAAAGATGAACTCTAGCTTTTATTCATTAATTCAATAGAAAGAGGGTTCAACTTGAACAATGTGTTGTCCCTTCATATAAAAATGATAAATAAACGAAGATTCATCAGCAAACATAAATCATCACACATCAATTTAAGTAAGCGAATCTGAAGCAAAACAAGTAAACAAATCTGAAGCAACTAGTTCATGAAAATCAAGCTAGTTTAACAATGAAGTGTACTTAGCTTGGAGTGGGGGCCCTCCACCCTTGTCGTGCATAGTTGAAGAGGTTATCAACTACTGCAACCTTAGCCAATCATCCAGACCAGTGAACAACAAAATGAAAGTAGAAAAGGTTCTTCAAATTAACTTCAAATACTCAAATGTCTCCACATAAATTATACAAATTCTACATGCATAAGTCTTCAAAGTTTTGGCTTAAATAGAAGATCATGAAAAAAATTGATCTAAAGTATCTCTAACAACTCTATCTATCCATATCCACTTATCCAATTCGAATTCATCCAACCTATCACTAAAAATATGGACAATCCCATGAAATCATAAAACTGTCTTATTTTCTAGGGATTTTCTGAGTGGCTAGTCATGGTTGACCATCTTTGATCGGGCCTGATTTAGCTTGTTTTCACTGAACCAATTGGAGTTAGTTTAGTCTTAGTTCCCAAGCTTTCCATAAATGTATCCAGCTTGTGCCTAGGTGTCCTGAAAATATGACATCCATATAGATATTACGAGAATTTATGATTCTGTCCAAAAATTGCACTTGAAATTCAGTTTTCATAAAAACTTCTAGAAATTGCAAAATTAAAAGTAAATACCTGAATATGCATAAAATACATAAAAATGAGGTGGATGTGATGGAAAATGGATGGAAAATATAAGAATTAAGTATGTTTTTTTAAGCAAAACTGGACCAAAAATGAGGGCCAACACCTAGTGTACAATGCAACACAATATATACTCCTACATCCAGTGTACACCACAACACAATGAATACATATGTCATGATACCATGACTACACAATGCACATACATAGTACCATATTCCCACAACACAACATGTATTACATGCGCACAATACAACATGTATACCAGACTTACCATATGTACAACATGTACACAGTGCCACCTGAACACAACACCACATGCACAACGTCTGCACAACATCACATGTACACAACACCACCTGCACAACGTGTACATAATGCCACATGTACATCGTACAACCTGTACAATGCATACACAAATCCAGACATACACAACACCACATGCACGACATGTACATGACACCATATGTACACATAACCATATGCACAACATGTACACAGCACCACCTGCACACAATACCATATGTAAAACATGTACATGGCACCACATGCCCAAAAGATCACCTGTACAATTATGCAAACAACATCATATGTACAAGATGCACACAACACCATATGGACATAGCACCATTTATACCCAACATTGCATGTGCAACATTTAAACAACTATATATGTACTGCCATGTACTTAACATTACATAAACAACATGTACATACACTATATATGCACAACACCACATGCACACAAAATCAAAGATGCAACATGTACAATATAAACAACATATGCACAACAATAGTACCTCACATCCAAAACCACATTGTCTCTACTAAGTGACCTTGCTTATAGTGTCTCTCTGCCATTCATGCTTATGCCAACATCCTGCAGAACACACTACTTTCATTTCACTGATGTATCCCTCAGTATAGACTATCCATAATATAGACATAATATAATCACATAATATCAACTCATAACCACCTGATACTGACCTCATAGATTTTTCAGGACTACTCTTCCCACTTGATTCCTCATTAACCAGGAACCTCGTCATGCCATTCACCTGCATAAGAAATCATTCCTCCATAAGAATGATCCCTGACAACTTTGTCAAACAATGATATAGGTGCATGGATACATATATACATATACATAAACATTAACATAAAACCATCATGATCATGTCCAACAACGACATACGTACACACATATATACATCTAAACATTAGCATTAAACAACCATGATCCATGATGACCCTATCAGACATGACATACATAAATACATACATGTATACATATATAAACATTAGCATAATCATAATCATAACATAATTACCAGATAACATAAGGTCAAGGTTAAGGGAAATCCCTTTATCCATGCACAACATGCACAACATTGAGAACTATCGTTCCCAACATATCTAAGGAATCAAGTGCTTCACATCCATCCACTTTACCTTCCAGTTACCTTTCTCATAATTGTATTTCCATTGTCCATTTATACCAAAGGACTGAACCAATCCTGTTGGCTTGTTGGGGCCTGACCTAGGTTCAGAGTTAATTAGCCAAACAAATCCATGTACTACAGGCCCTTTCGACAAAAATCCGCGAAGTGCGAACTGAGGTCTCACCCGAAGTAGTATGGGGGGTGTTGGAACTAGGTTTCCACACCCTTGAGATGTTTGAGGGGTTGACTTGTTCCAATTGTTAGCCCCTTCATGCGGGTTACTTTGCGCACTTCCCAGGCCTTCGTGCCCAGATATATTCTCCTTTACGCAGCCCTAACCCGGGGTTGTGGGGCTTCCGCACTGCTAGAGCAGCGCTCTGCACTATTCCCTTAAGTCACACCCGAGATCTTACTAATATTCTTACACTAGTTAGTTATCTTTGCGTAAATGGGATGGCTTATGTTATTTTTATTTATATAGCACATTCATATGAGTTCACGCAACAAATAAATAGTAAACTTGCAATTCATACCCAATAATACATAAAACAGGCAAAGCTACACAGAAATATGACATAACTTCTATTTATTAATGCTTCCAATAGTTACAAACTTGACCCGTCCTACGCACCCAGCTGCAAGGGTCCATGCACTCAGTTGTAGACTACTAGGCTTCCGTGCACACAGCTTCAGAGCCTTCTCCTCCTCTACGACCCAAAGACATGACTTACACTTCGACCCAATGCTTCATCAATCTCCTAGAATCATCCTTCTCTAAATTGTTTTCTACACTTAGAGCCTCACTCTATTTATACAATCCTATGGTTTGCGGACCATGGGTAGATCTTTCAAACTAAAATTACATTACAAAAACCAAGGGTGGACAACCCTATGACTCTATTATTACTTTCCGCTCCGCGCCCACAAATCACGGAGTCTTTACAATAGACTTGGTCAAAACTTGGGCTTTAAGCCCCAAAACATGCCTTGGGGGGATTCCACACCCAACAGGCCCCCAACACAAACATTGTGACTCGCCCTCGAGTCACTCTGTCAATGCAGAGATCTTCAAACGGAGTCCCTCCAACTCTACTTGAACCGTTGCAAGGTCAAAAACGCATTGATTAGCTGCCAGCTAAATCTCCTGTACCCGTTGTTCTGAGACTGCAATGTCAGAACTGCTTCCCTGGACCTATTCCTGCATCCCCTGCATTTGCACGAGCTTACCTTCAATTGTTATTGTAATGTTGAAGGCTTCGTCAATCCAAAACTGAACGCATGCCTTCAAGACTGCTTCTCTGTGTCGTGATGTGTCCACCTGCTCTTTTAGTGCTTTGGCCTGTTGCATTCGCGCGAGCCTCTGAGTGAGGGCCACTGTCTGTGCAGTCCCTTTGACATTTTCATACTATTGATGGAGCTCATGCGCCTTTGCCTCTAAGCACTGGATGTTGGGGTCCTCCTGCAGGTTAGTGAAGACCTCAAATGACTCCTCCAACATTTTGTTGTAGTCCCTTACTGCACTACTGATCTCTTCCATCCTTGTTGTAATAGCGTTGGCGCGTTGTTCTCTTACCTCTGGAGGGATGGACGGATGTGCCTTCAACTGCAACTTTGCTATCTGAAGGTTTAGCTCCAGCTGAACCTTAGTCATTTCTTCTCACGCCTTGCGCACCCCTACTACTATTCTGTGGATGCGTGCCTCTGCTGGTGCATTTGCTGGGATGGCCAACTCGGGGACCATCTGACAGGCTTCTTCCAGTACTTGTACCATCTGTCTATTATGCTACACCACTTCATCGCGCTGCAAGCTCAACTACTTCACGTTGATATTTTGCTCGCTCAGCACTTGCAGTGTGCGGCTCTCCTTAGCCCACAGTTTTGCAGTAATCCCATCCTGCAAGACATATAGCGTCTCTCGCGGGAGTGCAACCATGTTGATCCTAATACCTTTTAGTGCGCTAATTGTAGGCCTGTCAGCCTCATTTGTTGTAACCAGTGCCCCTTCTGGAAGCACTATTGTGTTTGTTGTCCGAGCGTGAAGCATTTTCTCAGCTGCAGCCATCCCTACTGCGAGGTTGGTCGAAAGGGTACTAGCCTGAGGAGTACGCAGCTGCAACTCCTAAATATGCGCTCTGAGGGCCCCCAACACAGCCTGATTCTCCTACGCCAAATTCTGTAGGGCCTCAGTGGTGTCGTCGCACACCATATTGCCAATGTCATGCAGATCATCCTCAGTAAAGGTGATCGGGTCAATAGACAACTTTGATGTCGTAACCTTCTTGCGCGGCCCCATTCGCTCGCTCTGGCGTTGGCGCTTCAGTTTTGTTGACGCGTTTTGTGGGTCTGCTCCGCCTTCCTCTTCCTATGTTTCCATTTCTTTTTCCTGGCCATGCGAAGGCGACTCCTGGCCCTCATGCACCTTCTTGGCTGCCTCCTGTGCTGCTACTGCTGCTGCGGCCTTTTCCTGTTCTGCGCAGTGTCCCGTGCCTCCTGCTCTTTTATTGCTGCTACTTCTTGTCTTCTATTTTCTGGCAACTGTGCCATGCACAGCTTGGCCTCCTCTTTCTTCTTCTGTGCCACAAATTTCTCCAATGTTGCGATGTCTCGAGCACGCCACTCCGTTGACCATGTTTCTAGTACATCGAAAATTACATCATCTATGGCCATGAAGGGTAGATCACTCTATTTCTTGGCTGGGTCCTTGCGCGCTCTAATATATATGTTGTGGAGGTTTGCTTTAAGTTCTGCAAAGATTTGGAGGCTATTGTAGACAGTGGGTGATAACCGCAGCTTGCGGTTAATCCCCATTATGATGTTCATTTCCATGAACACCTAGAATATCTTGTTGTCGCATATTCAGTTCACGTCTTTCGTGGCCCAGAGTGAAGCGTATTTCACAGCCTCTAGCAGATCCTCGTCAATTATGGGGAACTGACTGTCCTCCAGCAATTCCCCTACCACGAGCACTATGGACAGTAGAAGCCATGCATAGTGGAACATTTTTCTTTGTTCCTGGGCCTTGCGGAAATTTTCCAGGAAGTCTTTACATAGGAACTCAGACGAGCTAAACTGGACCCCCTCCACGTACTGCTCAGCCACTGCCACCACCTGTGTGGGGACCTCGTCTACGCGGCACTTCCGCATGACCTTTCCTGCCAGTATCTGAGTCGCCACCTTGACTGCCTTGTTATTGATATTGGAGATCGCGCAGCCCCGTTTCTTCTTCTCCAACTTGTATTTCTTTTTCATGGCCTCCGTGATGGCCAAATCGTTGCTCCTCCCCTTTGAAATGTCTGTGGGGTCCTCTCCTTTGCATGGAAGTCGGGTAATGCAATGGATTAAGTCGTCTGTGATGGGGATGGGCTCCTCCAGCCACAAACACCCACCATGCACCAGGCAGAGCAACTGCCTGATGACAAATATTCTTATTGGGGCACGATGGAAATGTGGCACCCAGAGCAGGCTTAATAACCCTACTTTTTCCACTCCACGCAACCACTTTCTTGGCTCCAATTTGATAACCCCCTCCCTAGTGTTCTTCTTGGGCTTCATGAGTTGCGCGGTCTCTAGATGAGGGAATTTATTGTGGTTAGTGAGATCCCAATATTCAAACTTCAATTTAGGCACCCACCCCAGGTGTGTGCCCTCAAAGATGATGTCGTCCGAGAGGAGCAGAGTCTAGATAGAGCTCTTGCTCTCATCGAGATCCTTGGGCACTTTTGCCTTCCCCTTCTGCAGGGAGATATAGGCAAGCAACTTTGTTGGAGGGTGTGTAGGCTCAGTTTCTTCCTCCATGCCTTCATCCTCATCTTCTTCAATTATCAGGTCCTCCAGGTCTTCCTCCTCCTCATTGGTTTCCAAGTTAACTGCTTTCCCTTTCTCCTCCATCGTTAACCTAGTGCATAGCAGGTTTCGTGGGGACACATGCACTGGGATCATCAGTTGTTTGTCTTTCTTTGATCTCAACATGCATGGTGATTTATAGATTTCCACCACAATCCCAGCGCCTTCAGGGGCATCCCCCACAGTCAAGGCGTGTGCAGCCTCTTCAGCGGTCATCTCTGCAATTTCCCTAACTTCTTGTGACATTGTCATCTTGTTGGTCCATAAATCTTTCAATTGCATAATCAGACGCTCAATCAATGCTTGGCACAGGGAAAACAGATCTCGACTTAAAATACACGGGGCATACAATAGCTCAATTCGTAAATGCCCAAGTATTGTTTGTTGGGCAGCCCTCTGTAATTTATAGTGCCTTTTGAATTTGACTATGACCGTTCCCCCAAAATCTGGTTCATTAATGCTCCCTTGGCGGTAGATTTTCCCAAATCTCACCCATAAAGCGCGTCTTAAATGCTTGCCACCTGCTCCATTTGGTCTCAAGTATAGCATCACATCATGAATAACAACTCCAATGGTCACTTTCCAGCCAACCTGCGCGACAGCACAGCCCCCCTTGCGTGGTCGCGGAGCATGGAACACTTTTCTCCTACGTGCAGCTCCAACATCGTGCAGCTCCTGGGTAGAGTAGTTTATAGTCCCGTGCCTCCTTTCAACTTACTGGAGCGCTAAGACAATTCTTCCCATGGCTAGTCAGGTGGTCACGCCACTTGTATAGGGTTTCGTTCGATCATCCACCACTTTTCCTAGAAAACACCCACCTTTTATTATTACTGGCTGCATTGCACACTTTATCATCTGCAGCGTGCCACCATGGTTGATCCAGTTAGTAATATGTGGTCTAATCCAAGGCATCAGGCTGACCAACTTTTGGTGGTAGTCCCCAAGTTCATCAAGGGAATCATGCGCACCCCTTTTTATCACCCTGGTATTCTTATCGAGAAAATCTTCCTTTATCTCGCGCTCAATCTTCTTGACTTCTGCTTCTACCAAAGCGCTTCTCTCCCTTAGTCGCACCCTTTCTTTCATAAGTTCTTGGAGCCTAAGGTCGCCCTATCGGATTTCTTCGTCAGGTCAATGTGTTTTGCTTCATTTGTTTGCACGACCCCTTCTTTCAAAGTTCCGCAAACCGTCGTATCGACCGGTGCTACTATGCGTGGACTAGGCATTTTATACTCTATGGGGATTACAAAATTCACTCCATACTCCAGCCTTAGAGGCACCTGCGTTGTCAATTTCTTGCACGTGGTCCTATAAGCCCCTAGAACCGTTGGTACGCGCAGGTCCCAATTAGTCCACTACGCATTGTGTACCTTGTTTAGTGCTTCACATACTTCACTAAAGGCTTATGCGTGGATAACCTGCTGCACACTTGTCCTTTCCATACTTCGTGGTTCTAACCGGAGGGGTCATCCGCACCATTGCCTTGCCCGCACTTGCTTACTGACCATGTCTCCTAACGTGAAGGCTATGTGCATCTGTGCAAGTTTTGTACCATATGCCTGTATCCATCTGGATAGGTGGGCACGTGGACCATTTCGTTTGGAAAATTTGTCTGTTAATCGCACTTGAGGCTTCCCAAACTGCATGTGCATCATCCTCCTGCATTCGCGCCAGTCCTCAAAGCTTCCTTGGTGCGTACCCCACCACCTCGTGGACATAGTGTGCAATACCCATTTCAAAGCCCTAAAGAGTTGTTGTTCCAACACCTCCTTGTCAAATCTATTCAGGAAGTCATCTACCTCACTTAACCCATCATACATAGGCAGATCCCTTACCTCCATTGATACGCAGTGCAACGATCTCGTCATCGTGTCACAGTTTAGCATGGTTACCTCATGTAACTAGTTCTGCCATCGTTCTACCTCCTCATCAAAATTCGATGTGCAGTAGCTTTCGTGCTCCCATGAGATTCGTCCATCCATGGTTGGATTTACCCAATCTTACTCTTGTGCAGTTATCTTGTAGATGCAGTCCAAGTCGTCATCGCCTTCATAGTCGCACATTGGCTCTGTGTAGCGCGATCCTTCTGTAGGTTCCAAAGGTACCACTACGCATAGAGACTTTTTCTCAAAAATCATCTTGCACTTCTTCATATTTATCACCCCGTTCATGTCAGTGGCCCAATATATTCCTAGTAGCGTGGGGTAGGGACTGATGTCATCAATAATCTCTATCACTTCGAAATCTACTAGCCCGCTTTCTCCTTTGATATCCACTGTGATTCCCTGCAATCTTCCCATAAGTAGCATCTTTTGTTGGTTTGCCATTCATAGTTGGATAGGAGACCATTGCAGCGTAGGCCTTCCAATGCACTCCCATGTCTGCGTTGGTAGAATGTTCGTGTCCGATCCTAGGTCCACAATCACTTGGTCCATCTCGTATTCCCCAATCTGTGCAGTCAATCTCAATTTCCTTCCTATCCTTGTCACGTGCTTTCCGATCTTTCGGACTACACACGGTTCTCCTGGAGCGGTCCCAACACATCTATTTATGAGTTCCTGCAACCCATTTATAGCCTTACTGTCGTGCAGTAACTTCATGCATGTTTCCAAGAATGTCGTGAGCATCGATGGGTCCATTTACGATGTCGGTTTGTCCTTGCTTCCTGAATTTGAGGCATCAGCGAAGCTCTTCCTGGCTTCCATGAAGGTTCCCTTAGCGCGCTCCAAATCAAACTCTAGTTCTTTCGTCAGAGCCTGCGAACCCAAGTACTCTCTTCAGACTGCTTGCCCTTGTCATCGCCTATCGTAATTCCACTTTGGAGCACAATATTCACATTAGGTTCTTCCTCACACAGCTCAAACCTCATCATTTGCAGGTTCTAAGTTGGGGGAGGGTGGAGTGCTCCCTTGTCACGCAACCTTGCTATCAATGTAGGACAATCCTCCGTCTCATGATCAAACAATGTATAATATAGGCATGATGGACGCGTCGGATTCATATAATCATGAGCATAATGTCCTAGCCCTCTGCAATTATAACATATCAGCTGTTCGCAACCTCTTCCAGGTCCTCCTCCACCTTGGCCTCGTCCGCGCCCCTGAAATCTGATTCACGCCATCCCTGTGTTTTGGTCAAGGGGTCGTGTTTCGGCCTGAACTCTGTAGTTGGGAGTCCTATCCATCATCAATTCATAGCTTCTACAGGTGCATTCATCATTTCCTACTAACCTACAAAAATTATATAACAACTGTTGTGAATTTTGTGTGTACTTCTACAATAAATGGCAGTTATCCGTAGCATGCTTTCCTTTTATATGATAAATCGCGCACCACAACGGAGGTGTTGCGCTCGGTCCTGCTTGTGCCTCTGGTCTCAATGGCATTGGTCCTCCTCCCGTGAGGTAATTCACGAACAATGGACAGTGGTCCTTGTCATAACCCTGACCCTTACATTTAACACACCATACTTTGTCGCGCATCTCTGGGTAAGTTGTCCTGTCCTATTTTAGACTCTACATCTCAAGGCACAAGTTTTTCAACTATGTGTGAATCTGCTGAGCTCCTAGGTTGGGATCCTATATCGAGGTCTTGTACAGTCTCATCGCAATCTCCAGGGCATCAGCCTAAGTTGTTAGCCTCTATTGTGACAACGCGTTCCTTAGATGTGGTGTTAACGATGCTACAAACCATTCGCGGTGTTGTCCATCCGTCAATGTCAAGTTAGCTTCGTGAATTGTGCACTTCAGTCTCTGATCCAACTCCCAAGGTGTCTCGCTTGGTAGCATTGTGATCTCCTTGAACCCAATGATCGACTACACCTTTGACTTCGCCCTACTAAATTCCAAGTTCAGCGCAGTTTGGATGTTTGCGATACCCGCATTTGGATTTTCATTAGAATGCTTAATGTACCAGGTTAGTGTGTGATCCTGCAGAGCACTAACCAATGTTTCCTTCTTTATATTTTCATCTGTGACTCCCTGTGCTTCCCATACAACCTTTATCACGAACCAAAACTAGTATGGATCTTCATTTCCTACTCCCTTAAACACCGGCAATTTTATCATGCTTGCCATATTCCCTTCGGTGGTGACGGAGGTGGTATGGGTGAAGATGGGGGTGAAGACGGTGAAACTAGTGGTGGTGTGTGTGGGGGTGGTATGCGTAGAATCCTCTGCCTTATCAAATTGATCGCACTTCATGGTGAGACCTTCACGAGCTCTTCCTCATTCCCTCGCAAGGTGAAATCAAGGGGCTAGTTTCTAGTTCTGCACTGCCTTCATTTCTGTAAATTCTCCCACTTCGCGTAGCCCCAAACATCAGTTTATTTACATAACCCACTTTTCACATAGTAGCATTTTAATCCAAGTGTTCAAAGACTTAATGTACTTACCTCACGATCCTTTGAGGAAGTGTCGTTCTGCCTTGTTATAGCTAACTGAAGTATCTATCGCAAACTCAGTGATGAATCGTCCTATAATTCGATCAAACCAGTGGTCAGCAGTGCGTGTGACCTTATTCTCTGATGCTTCCAATCTATGCACCAATTTTGGAGTCCACGCAATAGGTCTATCGAGCTTGTACCTTCCTTGGCTATCTGCTAGCTTTGTGATCCACTCATATAGCTCAGTAGGTAAAGATGAGAACAAAATTTCGTGGTTCTCTGTGTACAGGTAGCAATCTAACCACTCTTCTTTTGTTAGTCATAGATTCTTGTTCTCCTATGGCGTGAACTTATGAATCTTCCTATCCAACCAATCTTCAATTCCTTTCTTTGTTGGATTCCAGTGATACGACATCAGACATCTCTATGTAGATCTCGGTCTTGGCAACAAAACCATTTGTTGGCTTGTTGGGGCCTAACCCAGGTCCAGAATTAATTAGCCAAACAAATCCTTGTACTACTGGCCCTTTTGGTAATAGTCTGTGGAGTGCAGACTAAGGTCTCACCCAAAGTAGTATGGGCGGGGTGCTAGAACCAGGTTTTCGCACCCTTGAGATGTCTGAGGGGTTGACTTGGTCCAACTGTTAGTCCCTTCGTGTAGGTTACTTTTCGCACTTCCCAAGCCTTCACGCCCGGATATATTCACCTTTGCGCAACCCTAACCAAGGGTTGTGGGCCTTCCGTGCTACTGGAGTAGCACTCTGCACTATTCCCCTCAGTCACACCTGAGATTTTACTAATCTTCTTACACCAGTTAGTTATCTTTGCGTAAATAGATGCCTTATGTTATCTTTATTTATACAGCACATTCATATGAGTTCACACAGCAAATAAATAGTAAACTTGCAGTTCATGCCCAATAATACATAAAACAGGAAAATATACACATAAATATGATATAACTTCAGTCTTTATTAATGCTTCCAATAGTTACAGACTCGACCCGTCCTGCGCATGTAGAAAATCTGTGATAGGTTAACCCGATAATGCAATATAAATCAAAGCATAAGACTATAACCTACTTCTACTATCAATTTGCGGAAGCTTAAAGATCAAGCTGAACAATATAACCAAAAGAAGAAGAATCAATGGCATAATACACATGAAAATACTTTGGGGAAAGCCTCAACTAAAAACCCCACACTATTGTATTATCATACATGGTGGAAATACATAGAATTCAACAAATCCTAGCTCTCACAGCTAGCTAGCTCTCAGTACAATCCTCACAGATGCTCACAGGCAATCTTGGCTTCTCTCCATCCTTCCTCTCTGCCCTCCAAGCTCCTATTTCCTTGCAATGTTCCGTGTGGATGATTTTCCTATTACCAAGTGGAAAACCAAGCCTCCAAAACTACGCAATCCTCAAGGATGAATCCTTGACTGCATGCATAATTTTTTTTCCATGAGAAAACACATGAAACTGATAGTACACTGTCCTTGAAAATTAATCTCAACTGGATCTTTCTCAGAATAGACATGCAGGAGTTTCTGATTAGGGAATCTTCAGTTAACTAGAGTAGTACTAGTTGAGTACATTAATGCATCAACTGACTGTTAACTCACTATTAAGTTTACGAGAGATTTTTCGGCGAAAATCACATGAGATCCCATTTGCCAACGCATTTCGAACTAACCAGTGTGGTTCATCGTCAGGACAAGTTGAAGAAACAGATCCAGCTTACCATGTTAAATAGTCTGAGCAGAGCCTCTAACGGCTAACTTGACTAATGGCTATCTTGACCAACTTGCGTTAAAGCTTAAGCCCTTAGTTGGTCGTACAAAGTCCTTCGTTATTGATGAACTCAAGGACATTAAGCTTGACCCTAGGGACATTCTTGTTAGTTTTGATGTATTTTCCCTATTCAATTGCATCCCTATTGATGAGGCCATGGAGGTGATCAACTGCCTAACTGATCCTGACACTGTCGGGTTAGTTGAGATCTGCGTCACTTCCACCTTTTTTAGTTTTGAGGGAGAGTTCTTCAAGCAAACCTGTGGGGTTGCCATGGGCTCACCCCTATCCCCTGTTGTTGCTAATCTTTTTATGGAAGATTTTGAGTCAAAGGCTCTAAACTCTTCCCGACTCTTGCCAAAGCTTTGGAAAAGGTATGTAGATGACACAAATTTCATCTGGTCTCACGGCCAAGAAGAATTAGATCTCTTCTTCAAGCATCTCAACAATCAATCCTCAGCCATTAAGTTCACTATGAGCAGGAATTTGATGGTTGCCTCCCGTTCCTTGATATTCTTATTTCTAAGAATAATGATGGTTCCCTCGCCCACCAAGTTTTTCGGAAGAAAATGCATACAGAGCAGTATCTTCATGCCAGTTCCCACCATTTTCCGACTCAAAAGATGGGTGTTCTCAATACCCTTTCTACTCGGGCCCTAAGGATCTCGGATAAGAAGAGTTTTGAGAAAGAAAAATCCCATTTCCTTGATGTCTTTGTTGAGAATGGTTATAGTAGATACTTGGGTCAGAAGGCTTTCCTTAAAGCTTCCAAGAATTCTATGACTAAAAGGGAACCGAAGGAACGGATTCCAGGTGTCCATAGTTTGTTTGTTCAGGGGACCACTGATAATATTGCAAGGATTCTCAAGATGCATAATGTCCCTGTGACCTTTAGGCCCCTTAACACCATTCGTTCATCCCTCAGATCAGTGAAGGATCCTATCGACCCCAAAGATATGAAAGGGGTATATATTATCCCCTGTTCTTGTGGGACCCCCTATATTGGTGAGACTGGTCATTCCATTAATCAAAGGATTAGTGAGCACATAGCTGACCTTAAGCATAGAAGAGTAAAGTCTTCCACTTTAGCTGAACATGCAGAAAAAACCAATCATCATGTTTGTATTGAGGCTAGTGTTATTGCTAAGGTTTCGCACTTCCATCATCAGAAATTTAGGGAAGCTCTTGAGATTGAAAAGAGGCCGAGCAATCTCAATAGAGAGGATGGCTGGAAAATTAGTAGGTGCTGGGTCCCAACACTCTCTTCTTAGTCATTTTTTCTGCCCCCCTCCTTGTTTTTTGGCTCCTCTTTTTTTTTTTTGATATTTTAGTTAACTTAATATTATTTTCTCGTCATTTATTTATTT
>APFE030184869.1:0-36695 GCA_000404065.3 Pinus taeda
CAACTTACTATTTTTAGCAGTTTTTTGGGTCCTGAACTTCTGGAGCCGTTTTGAGGCCCTAAACGACGTTTTTTGGGAATCCGAGGGCAACACGGGTCCATAGAACATGGACCAGTGTTTTCGTTCCAACAATGATAGTGCTCGAATAGATCTTTCTAATGAGCTATTGTACGCGTCAAACGGAGATCATATGCTAAAGTTACGACCCCGGGAAGTTGATGTACCAACTTACCCCCAAACGGGGCCCACAGTTTGGCGTTTCATCTCCTAGGGTTAGGTTTTGGAATGTTAAGGGTTTTTCATTGTTTCTCAACAATAAATAGGCCTTCGAGCCTCATTGTAAGTCAGTTCAGAGGCATGTAGCCCACACATCTCTTCTCAGAGATAGCTACCATCGCCCTAGCTAGTTTATTTCCATTTCTGATTGTAAGCATATTTCAGTATTTTCCATTAATGAAATGAAGTATTATTTCCGCTGCATATTTGTGTATATGGTTATCTCTGTAATTTGTTGCGTTCCTGTTTAAATCCGGATCAAGGGATGTCCAAATTTTGAGTATATAGATGTAGGAGGGAGAAATTGTGGATACATGAGTTACTCTAACTTTTTTTTCCTCCCCTCTTTTGTATTACTGCTCAGGGCTCCAGGAAATGAGAGCATGCCATGTATGATGTAAAGCAATTATTACCCCCTTAAGGTGGGGCAGTTCATAGCCCATAAGGAGTTGGGACATGCATGGGTTCCTTAATGATGTGGGGCACTCATGGGGCCCTAGGAACCAGGGTGATGGCCATGATGATAAGGGGTAGAGCTCATGTTTGGCTTTTCCCATGTGCTAATTAATGTCCAACCATCTTTTGCATTTTATAATATTCTTTTCTTTTTTTTCTTGCTTGTGGCCATGATATGCTTTTAACTTTCTTTTAGCTGCATCAACCACTAGTACAACATTTCCAAGCCCAACCTAGATATGTGGACAAGGGAAGAGGGGTTGTGCCAGTGCCTTGTGGACCTAGAGAAGGAAGATGATGAAATAGGGCTTGTAATGTGTGGATGGGAGCAAAAAAATGTGGAATGAGAAAACAAGACCATGCCACCAAAATCAAGGCTTCCCAAGTAGTGCCCTTCCTAAAGCCTAAAAACCAATATGGGAGAGCCCACGGAACTAGGATTAAAGATTAACCACCCATTAAAAGTGAGGGAAAAAACCCACAGTCAAATTCCTTCCTTCTTCTAGGTCACACAATAATCCATGCCCAATATGCCTAAATGAAAAAAAAGCATAAGCACCTGACTGCACAATGAAAGGAATACATTTTGGGTTGGATTTACCACCTTCTAACATGTGCTTTTGACAAATGGGCGAGGAAACATACAATTAATGCAAGGATCCGAGATAAAGTGGCACATCACATCGGCTATAAGGTGGCTATCAGGAGCTACTAGCTGTTGGTTGGAAGAAGATTAATCAAAGAAAAGTTCTCCTAGGGGTACCCACTTTTGGTCGGTAACAACTACAAAAGGTTATCCAAGCAAGAAGGCATTGAATATGAGGAGGAGACCTTTGTGAAAATTCTTGAGTCTAACACATCAAAAACCCCTTACTGCAATTACTGGTTTACAATCTCCTACTTGTTTTTTACATTAACAAGTTATTTAATTGCATAAGCATCAAAGTAAACACAATTGCAGCCTTCACAAATATACAAATCATGCACTAAAATAAACTGAGACAATAACACAAGGGACACCGTTATTTTTGGACAATCGTCCCTGGAAAAACCCAATTCGGGAAAATCGATGCAGCATATAGAGGGTTTGTATTATTAATTAGATTTCGTGAATACAACTAGGGTGCCAGAAATGGCTCACCCAACAGAGAATATCCTCGGTAGTAGTACCTCTATTCGGACACAGATATTCCGGTAAATTAGCAACCGGATGATCAAACCCCACAACGACTCCGGTTGTTCCCTATGCTGGATAGCGAAAGCTGCTCCAAGCACTGCTCAGGAACTGCGTCACTCCTCCAGGAGCACTGTCACCCTATCCTGACTCAGAATCTACTGATCTGCTCCTAGTCTGCCCCACAGAATCTCCCAACGCTGCCTTTGAAGCCCAACGTCAACCTCTATGGATTCTGCCTCTCACCGCATTAGCCCTTTGAGTCCTCTGCGTCAACTTTATGACCTCTGTGTCAACCCTTCTTGGGTCCGCATTGTCTCTGCTAGCACTGTGCTACCTCTCTACTATGTATTCTTCAGCCTCGGATGAAAATCCCTCACTGCACTGCCCTCACTATAACTCTGATCACTAACTCGATTTCCTCAGCAAACCTCGCCCCAAAAAAATCGAATTCTTGATCTCTCTTTGGTGTGTCTCCAACTAACCCAATTCAGGAAAACCGGTGCAGCATATTATTAAGAAGATTTCGTGAATACAACTAGGGTGCCAGAAATGGCTCACCCAATAGAGAATATCCTCGACAGTAGTACCTCTATCCGGAGATAGATATTCCGGAAAATCAACAACTAGATGATCAAACCCCATAGCAACTCTGGTTGTTACCTATGCTGGACAGCGAAAGCTGCTCCAAGCATTGCTCAGGAACTGCGTCACTCCTCTAGGAGCTGTGTCACCCTATCCTGACTCAGAATATGCTGATCTACTCCCAATCTGCCCCACAGAATCTCCCAACGCTGCCTCTGAATCCCAGCATCAGCCTCTAGGAGTTCTGTGTCTCACTGCGTCAGCCCTCTGCATCCTCTGCATCAGCGTTACGGCCTCTGCGTCAGCCCTTTGCATCCTCTACATCAGCTTTACGACCTTTGCGTCAGCCCTTCTAGGGCCTGCGTTCTCTCTCCCAGCACTGCGCTACCTCTCTACTATGTATTCATCAACGTCGGATGAAAAATCCCTTACTGAACTACCCTCACTGCAACTCTAATCACTAACTCAATTTCCTCAACAAACCTCGCCCCAGAAAATCGAATTCTTGATCTCTCTTCAGTGTGTCTCCAACTGACCCTCAAGCCTCCTCTTATACTTTTCATGTTGACGAATCAACGACCGAGATTAAGTCCCTAATCAATGGCTAATATTAGAACTAGCTTGATCCTCGTAATTTAGAACTTTCTCACCCATATTTTATTAATACACATTAATATTTTTATTTTCCTAAGTTTAGACTTAAGAACCCATTAAAAATATTAATTATTTTAATAATTCTTCATCCGGGTGGAATTTCTCCAAACGATTCTGGGTCTTGGAGATCTCATGTGCCTTATCCTCTCCACCCAATTTCATGGCTAGAGCACATCCTATGCTACCCAAAATCAACAACCTTTGCTTCTACATCAAATATGACCACCATTTGACTTGCTTTATCCATAGTAGCACCGTCTAGTTGGAAGGTCCATCAAATGGACGTGAAGAGTGCCTTCCCCAATGGATATTTGTAGGAACATATCTACATCCATAAACCATAGATTTTTTATGTTACAAGGAAGGAGTATGTGACCTACAGACTACAAAAGGATTTATATGGTTTGAAGCAGGCATCCAAGGCATCGTACATAAAGATTCACATATACTTGGATGAATTGATATTCCAATGGAGTCCTTCAAATTCTGATATGTATGTCAAAATAATTTGTAAAGATACAATCCTTTTGGTTATATTTGTAGATGATGTCATTATTACAAGAAATGATAAAAGTGCTAAAGAATAGATCAAATCCAATATGAAAAAACTTTTGACATAACTGATATAGGCCTCCTACACTACTGTCTAGGTGCATAAGTTTGGGAAACAAGTAGTGGCATTTTTTTTCACAAACAAAAATATGCCAGGAGTTTGTTTAACGGGTTCAAAATGACCAATTGAAAAATCTCATCTACACATATGGAGAAAGGGATGAAACTATCATCCAAAACTAATTCTAAGGTTAATGAGTCAATATACACACAACTAGCAGGTAACTTGATATATCTTACATCCACTAGACCTAATTTGTGTTTTGTTGTGAGATTCATTTCTAGATTCATGACAATGCCAAAGGTAGAGCACTAGAACACGACAAAGTGAATGTTGAGATATGTGAAAGGGAGACTTGACTTTGGCATTATGTACAATATAAGCAAAGACCCTTAGCTATGTGGGCATTCATTTCTGATTGGGAAGGTTTTGTTGATGATAGAAAATTCACTTCCAGATATGTTTTCAACCTTGGCACAAGTGCAATCACATGGACCAACAAGAAGCAGCATGCTTGATATCCCTTTCATCAACAAAAGAAAAATATCGAGGAGCAATAAAAGGAGCATGTGAGGTAGTTTTAAAAATTATGCTTTTAGAGATGCAAATGTAGCAAATAGAGTCAACACCCCTATTATATGAAAATCAAGGGGTGATAAAAATTTCCAAGAATACAGTGTTCCAAGGGCAAACCAGACATATTGACATACATTTCCACTTCATCAAATAGCTTGTCTAGGATGGATCTATCAAGCTACAACATTGTCACACAAAGAAAAAAGATGCAAACATTCACACCAAGTCTTTGGGTCCTAAAAAATATGTAAAATTTTAGTATAAGATTGTTGTAGTTAGTATATTGACCGTTAAGGGAGGGTGTTAAAGTAAGTATTAGCTAATAATGGTCAATTAGATATCAAACTTAGCCATAAATACAGTCAATTCAACTTTAGATTATTTTATGTTTCTATGTTTTATTTCACTTTATCTTGTTTCTTAGTCTATCTCACATTCATAAAGTGGATTGACTCAACTTACTTCTAATCCTTCATAAGAAACATTTCACTTTCTCATTAATCAATACAATACAGATAACTCTTTCAAGTTATCTTGGTTTCTTTATGTACTCAATCTTCGTAATAGACCCATAGTTCACCACCTTTCTATATCATTCCATGTCAAATAAGATCTACAAATTTCAAATCCCATTTATCAAGTGCACCCCCCATAGCATATTCTTTCATGAGAGCATTGTCTGAGTAACAAACACAAGAAGGCTCGATGATGTCATATCCACAAATTTGTCCCCTACTTCACCATGTCATTATATAAACTTAAGATAGAGTGATGGCTCATTCATAATTATAATTTAAAGTGGCTTGGTTTAGAGAGGGGTGGCCCCTTACTTCCTATAGATTATAAGAAAGATATATGAGCTCCAAGTGGGTATTCCATGGTTAATACAACATCCCAACCAAAATACTTTACAATATCAATTTCCACTTTCCATCCATGATTTAATACTTAGGCTAGTGAACAATGATAAATGAGGTGGCCCCTTTGTAGTGCTTAGGTTAGTATATTATAATAAAAAGGGTGGTCCTTTTATGAAATATTTTCACTTTTCCTCTCTTTATAGCTTATAGCATATATGTTCTCAATAACCATCATGTTAGCAATTTAATCCAACAATGCCATAACCAAGCCTTCGTAAAAATGTGCACATAACCATGAGGTAAGGAGTTGCCACCATCTCATGGAGCCTAGGATTATCATCAACATCTAACCATCAAGTGATCTTGAAGAATGCAACACCAACTCAACCAAGGCAGTTGATCATCAATGAGGATGTCATCATCAACAATCAACACCAAAAAGTACGTGATCATTGTTCCCAAAAAATCTAACAAGCCTAGTGCAAAGCCTAACTAGGTAGTCCAGACTTCATTGAAACAAGAGATCTACTACCATTTTTACCTCAATAGCCTTATCCAACTATTTAGTGGTATTTGAACGACAAGGGAGGATTCCTTATATAGATCACTTAAAGGATATTTAATAAGAATGGTCCAAGGTTATGGATCGGATCTAATGATTGGGATAGGGTATTCACGGAGCCAGGAAGGATAAGATGTTCTTTACCAAAGTATATGCACTCTCTCCTTAGACCAATTAGAAAATTGTTATCAATTAGGGTTTAACAGATATTCAATGATTGAGCATGCAATGTCATATAATAGTTAGAAGAAATAGTCTAATAATGATGAATCAACAAAGGATGAAGACTATCAATTAGATATGGAAAGTTTAGGGTTTGCAATGGAGTTTGTGTGTGAAACATGCATAAAGTCAATATGATGATGATGTCAGTCCTAGAAATAGGTTCTTACAATGCAATAAATGTTGGATTTTTCTTTTTCACAATTATTCAATTTAATTTATATTAAAAAAGAAAAAACACTTCATATAGAATTATTTGTTTAGCAATATTTCAAGAAACACTAGCCCTAACCCTAGATTGTGAAAAATCGGAAACCTGACTCCTATTGCAACAACTAGAAATAATTCTCCTAATTGTTAAATTAATTTTTAACAATTTATTCACTGTTAGCTTCAACAAATACTGAATCAATCACACTGCAACCTACAGAAATAAATTGCGGAAGAAATAAACACTGGAAGAAATACTAGCACACACACATAAAATGACACAAATATTTTTGGACCAATTTCCCTAGAAAAACCCAACTCGGGAAAACTGGTGCAGCAGCTAAAGCTTTTATTATTATGCAGTAGTGAAATAATACGAGTACAACTGGATGCCGAAACTAGAAATCCTACAGAGAAATACTGGCAAGAAAAATCTAGTGAGGAAATATCCTTACTCCACAGGAAAATTCGGGTACTGACCTCAACTCAAATTGAGTCGTCCAAACTACCTCTGCGCAGTCACTGCATCACCCTAGCGTAGTTGCTCCTGCACTCAGCTTGGAACAACTTCACAAGTCGTCTGATCAGTGGTTGTCTAGGAAAACGTCTCTCCTAGACTCTGGAACCTCTGTCCAGCTTCTGGCACTGAAATTCTGCTTCCCCTAGCAAAATCGACTCTGCCTCTAGAGGCTATTGCGCTGCTCTACGTCAGCCTCTCTGTGGCTCCTCTGCCTCTCTTCGAATGCACTCACTAGAACTAGAATCCTTCCTCCGACTTCACTGTCCTTGCCCCTCTCTTAGTGCTTCGATTTCTCTAGCTCTCTCTCCGGAAACTGAATGTTGCTACTCATGAAATCGATCTGCATAAGCTATTTCTCCAAGCCCCATTGACTTCTTATAATCCTCTGTTGAGACTTCAACGACCAAGATTAGATCTTAATAGATGGCTAAGATTAAATTGAAGTCGATCCGTGTGAGTTTCTAGAACATTCAAACCTTAACATAATTAATTATGATTAATTAGTCATATTCCCTAAGTTTAGACTTAGGAAAATTTAAAAATTGACTAATAATCTAATCAAGTCATTTTTAGGCGGAATTTCCAGAAACGATTTCTGGGTTTTCGAGATCTCATGCATTCTAGTCTCTCCACAAAATTTCAAGGCTAGAACACATCCAATGCTACAAAAACTAACACTCCCTCTTAGCGAGGAATGTGTTCTAGTGTTGTTGCCCCTTGTAGCAACACCCTGTCTCTGCATCATCTCCTGTCACGTTGCTAATGTCTAGCTACTACTGCCAACCAACTACTGCGCAAATCTGATATGTGTTGTTGTTGACTCTGCTGAACTACTACCAACACTGCATTTGCACTATAACTCCCTCTTCATCTGTTGCTGCTGCAATTGCAACATCTGCAACTGAAAAGCATCCTAAATACTGAATCAACTGTGATCAGTATGATGCATCTGTTTGCATCTACTACCACTAATCCATCCTGCTACAAAAAAATGTGGGCCCTCGTAGCAAGGTATTGATTCAAGAGGTGGACCTCCTCAAGAATCCTGCCCATCTAGGGTTACAACACCAAATCACCCCATTTCACTCAGGGTATATCATCAAACATAGTGAAGTCTTCCTCCAGCCTGGAGGATAGCTTATCAATCTCTATTGATGTTGCCTGCTAGTCCTGCTTCTCCTCCTTGTCCTTCTTTCTGAGAGGACACTGGGTTCTGTAGTGACCAATCTCATCACATCTGAAGCACTTGACCTTTGATAGGTCCTTCTTCTTCTTTTGTTGTTTCCCTTGTCCCTGACTAGGATCCTTTGATGCGAGGGCCACATTCTCCTCCTCCTTCACCTGCTTCGATCCACTGTTGCTGTCACTAATGGAGCTCTTCACTAAGTCTTGTCTCAACTCCTCCTCCTGCAATTCGGCCCACATCCTGTCCCACCTTGGCAAGGTTTCTTTGCCCAAAATGCTTTGGATGAATACTTTCCACTCCTCAAAGACAAGGTTGAGTGCCAATTGCACTAGCTCTGTGGCTTGAGGCACTGCACCAAGAACTAACAATTGATCCCGGATCTCCTAAATCCTGGTGAGGAAGGGGTCTATTTGTTCCCCTTTCTGCAACCTAGTGCATCTCAGCTTTTCCTCTAAGTACATCTTCTGCTACTCTGAAGTGTCGATATAGCGTGGAAAGTGTATCCCACATTTCTTTGGTTGTTCCCTTGGCTGCTGTATGTGATACAACATGATCCTGGACATCATCTAGGATCAATCTCTTTGCTCACGCCATCTCATTTTTGTACTCCTTCAGCTGATCTGCATCTTGGGGTACTACTACCACTGCATCAATATATAGTTTCAAACCATATTCATCCAGAAGGAAGGACATCTTTGCCTTCCAGATGACATAGTAGGCAGGCCCATCCAACCTGTCCTAATCTCGTAGTCCGGTAGTGGCCATCTCAAATAATGTCGAAAATCTCCTCTTCCCTTTTGTTCAGCTACTGCTAGGCTATTCGGACTCCCTACTGGGGTGAGAAAAACTACTCGCAACAACTGTTGATCTACAAGGGAAATCGAACTTCTTGACACTAGAAGTTCCCTGAGGAAGATTTTCCCAAAGTGTGTGCTCTTCTTCCACTCGACGCTAGTTTCTCTCTAGCAAACTGCTGCAAAACTACTACGTCTAGCTAGAGATCTGTTTTGCGAAAAAATATTGGCTTCTCCCTCTACCTCTGGAATCCCTCGACCTAGAGAGATCAAATTTGTGTCCCTCTCAGAAAAAATGATTCTCCTCAAGAATTCGACCTCTTGGCCAAGGTGACTGTGCTGCCTCTGGGGTTTCAATCTGTTTCCCCTCAATGAATAGCGAAACTCCCTCTTCCTTCACTAATGATCTCTCCGAGTGATCATCTATGCTTTGATACCATGTGAAAAACTGGAAACCCAACTCCTATTACAACAACTAGAAATAATTCTCCTAATTATTAAATTAATTTTTAACAATTTATTTACTATTTGCTACAGCAAATACTGAATCAATCACACTGCAACCTACACAAATAAACTGCAGAAGAAATAAATATTGGAAGATATACTAGCACACACCCATAAAATGACAATTATTTTTGGAACAATGTACCCGGAAAAACCGAACTTGGGAAAACTGGTGCAGCAGCTGAGGGTTTTATTATTATGCAGCAGTGAAATAATCTGAGTACAACTGGATGCCGAAACTGGCAATCCTACAAAGAACACTGGCAAGAAAAATCTAGTGAGGAAATTTCCTCACTCCACAGGCAAATCTAGGCACTGACCTTAGCTCAAATTGAGTCGTCCAAACTACCTTTGTGCAGTCACTGCATCACCCTAGCGCAGTTGCTCCTGCACTAAGCTTGGAACAGATTCTCTTCAAGCTGTTTGATCATCTTTTGTCTGGGAAAAGTCTCTCCTCGCCTTTGGAACCTTTGCCCAGCTTCTGGCACTGAAATTCTGCTCCCCCCCACAAAATCGACTTTGCCTCTAAAGGCTACTACACTGCTCTGCATTAGCTTCTCGGTGGCTCCTCTGCCTCTCTACAAATGCACTCACCAGAACTAGAATCCTTCCTCCGGCATCACAGTCCCTGCCCCTCTCTCACTTCTTCGATTTCTCTGGCTCTCTCTGCAGCAACTAAATGTTGCTACTCAGAAAATCTATCCACTCATGAAATCGAACTGCACAAGTTATTTCTCCAAGCCCGATCGACTTGTTCTTATAATCCTTTGTTGAGACTTCAACGGCCAAGATTATATCTTAATCGATGGCTAGGATTAACTTGAAGTCGATCCACGTGAGTTTCTAGAGCGTTCACACCTTAATTAATTTTGATTAACTAGTCATATTCCCTAAGTTTAGACTTAGGAAATATTTAAAAACTAACTAATAATCTAATTAAGTCATTTCTAGGCGAATTTCTAGAAATGATTTATGGGTTTTGGAGATCTCATGCATTCTGGCCTCTCCACAAAATTTCAAGGCTAGAACACATCCGATTCTACAAAAACTAACATAGATATCTAGGGATTAAGAGAAAACAAAGAGAAAATAGTTAAAGTACAAAGATTGATCACCACTGCCTACACTAGTGCCTTAATCTAAATGAGAAATGGTATTCCCTAGGGCAAAGATGATGGATACAACCTTGATGAAGAGGGTGAGAGGACCTGAGCCTCTTCTTAAAAAACCTATAGGCTTCCTTACAAGGGAGATTAAAAATTCTAGATATGCACAGCTTGACTTTCCTTGAAGGATTTAGGGAAAACAAATTCGCATAGCATAGAGAATAAAGATTTCAAGATAAATATAGAAATTTTTACCATGGCTCACATAGAAACCAAAATCCATGCAATATATCATGCAAAATATAGAGTATATGCAATAAACCTACAAAATTTCCACAGTAATCTCTTCAAACAATCCCAAGAAAACTTCCTTAAACAAAAATCCTTCTCAAAGACAAATTCGCACCATAGATCTAGATTGCAGCCAAGTAGAAAAGAGGCAAAAAGCTAATTCACACTTCGCAAGAGAGAGAAGTGTGATGATGAATGATGATGAATAAGTAAATAAGACTCTTCCCTATTTATATGACGGTAACCAAGACTTATTTCAATAATTTCACAAGCAAAAGCAGGGTAAGGGAAAGAGAAGTCAACCTCATAGCTAGGAAACAGGGACTTGGGTAAGGGTAAAGGACCCAACAAGGGTAATGGAAAGAGAAGTCAACCTCATAGCTAGGAAATAAGGACTTGAATAAAATAAAGTGTGTTGTTTATCATAAGCATAGTCATTATGCAAAAGATCAAATGAACGAATTTGCTATCAAATTCAAGAAGGATTTCTCAAATGATATCTTAACTTTCTACCAACACGATTTTGAGGGATGTGTGGTATGTGTTAAGTGGGGAATCTCCACATATGACAATAGCCGATCAATTTCTTTTTCTAGTCTGAAAAACTGGACTCAAGAGTCAAGAGTACATGTTGAGCTTGGAGATGATGCCAAGAACCTAGTAGCAAGAGTTGGTACTATTCTCCTCTAGTTCAAGTAAGGTAATTCTTTAGATTTTGACCATGTCTATTTGTTCTATGTCTCAAGAATAATTTGCTTCCAATTTTGCTCATGGAGGATAAGGGCTTTGAAGCAAAGTTCAAGAACCAACAAGTCCTCATTAGGCTAAAGGATTCTAGCCCAAATACAACTCACATAATAAAGATTGGAGAATAACTTGTATAGCTTGTAGAGTGAACCTATTTTAGCTTTGGTGCATAACAGTGGCAGCTCGTGCAACTTGTGACACAAAAGGATGGGGCACCTACATCACAACACATTTCCTATTTTGAGGGAGGTAGTCAGAGGTCTTCCAAATTTCAGTGTTAAAGAGCATGGTGTATGTAGAGGGTGCACGCTTAACAAACATGCCAAGGCTGCTTGTCCCAAGTAGAGAACATAGGTCTAAGGGGATTATAGACCTATACATTTAGATTTTTGTGGACTAATATCAATAGCATCAATAACAAGATGCATGCATTATCTTTCCTTTATTGATGATTTCTCTCACAAGACTTGGATTTACTTCTTACAGACCAAGGATGAAGTCTTTAGCAGGTCCTAGGAGTTCGAAGCTCTAGTTGAACCAGATAGGAAAGAAGATGAAGATCTCGAGATCAAAGAATAAGGGAGAGTATACCTCCAAGAGGTTCAAGGGTTCTTGCAAGGAGGCAAGAATCAAGAAGGAGTTGATTGTTTTGTACAACCCATAGTTGAATAAGGTTGCAAAGAAAAAGAATCAATCCATCATAAGATCTATTATGGCCATACTACATGACCAAGAAATGCCAATGTTTCTTTAGGTAGAGGCAAGCAACACAACAATCTACATCTAGTACCAGTTATCCTCACAAGATCGTGGATGATAAGAAACCAAAGGAGGAATTCACTAGTGTGAAGCCAAAGATGACTCATTTCCACATCTTGGGTTGTCTACTTTATATCCATGTACCGGTAGATAAAAGGAACAAGATGGGTCCCTCCAAAGTGAACGGTTTATTTGGCGATTATAGTGAGATTTCAAAGGCTTACAAGGTCTATGTTCTAAAACAGAGGAAGACAGTAGAGATATGGGATATAAATTTTGAGCAGGACTTTATAATCAGGAAGTCCCACAAACCTATTCTAGTGACAGAGGATAAGCCGCAAGAAGATTTGAAGATTGATTTGAGGGTTATTGGTGATTTCCAGGGCAATATAGAAGCCTTTAGGTTAAGACAAGGAGACAAGGGCCCCCTTTACTTTTGACAGGAGACCTTAACGGTTTAGTTAAACATCAAGTGATGTTTAGGAACATGTTGAGACTCCTAGGAGATCTTTCAAAGAGAGCAAACCTCTGAAGAAGTTTCCAAACTATATGGCATTGAACAACATTCTAGATTCCTAGCCACTGGGTGGGCTTCTATTAGAGTTTTTGTGTCCTTGGTTTCATTTATAAGATGGAGGATACATCAAATGGATATGAAGGCAAATTTCCTTAATGGGATTATTTAGGAAGAAATGTACATAGAGAACCTCTAGGCTTTGAGGAAAATGGGAAAGAGGCCCATGTGTACAAGCATAAAAAACCTTGGTGTGGACAAAAGAAGGCATTGAGAGCATGGTTTTCCAGGACTTATGGGCTTTTGCAAAGTATGAGCTTCCCCAAAAACGAAGCCAATTCTTAATTATATTATATATTTTTCAAAACAATCTTCTTATTTTGGTGCTATATGTAGATGCCTTGTTTTTTATGAGTGCAAATAAGCTCACTATAGAGTGCAAAGAAGACATGTCAATTGAGTTTGAGATGAAGAACATCTAGAGGATGCATTACTTCTTGCGTTGGAGGTTTGGAAAAGACCAAGGGAGATCTTCCTTGGGCGAGGATATATAATTTAGATCCTAAAAAGGTTTTGGATGGAGGAATGCAAACCTATGGCTACACCCATGATCACTAATCTAAGGAAGGTGACAACTTCAGATTTAGCATTAGTCGATGCCACAATGTATAGGCCACTAAGAGGTTCCTTGATGTGTTTGGTCAACACTGTGAAAATTCCTAAATCTAACACATCAGAAACCCCTATTGCAATTGTTGGTTTACAATCTCCTACTTGTTCTTTACATTAACAAGTTATTTGATTGCATAAACATTGAAGTAAACACTATTGCAGCGTTCACAAATATACAGATCATGCACTGAAATAAACCGAGACAATAACACAAGGGACGCCATTATTTTTGGACAACTGTCCCTGAAAAAACCCAATTCGGGAAAACCAGTGCATCATATGGAGGGTTTGTATTATTAAGCAGATTTCGTGAATACAACTAGGGTGCCAAAAATGGCTCACCCAACAGAGAATATCCTTGGCAGTAGTACCTCTATCTGGAGACAGCTATTCCAACAAATCAGCAACTAGATGATCAAAAACCACATCGACTCCAGCTGTTCCCTTTGCTGGACAGCGAAAGCCGCTCCAAGCACTGCTCTGGAGCTACGTCACTCCTCCAGGAGCTGCGTCACCCTCTCCTGGATCAAAATCTATTGATCTGCTCCCAGTCTGCCCCACAAAATCTCCCTAGCGCTGCCTCTAAGGCCCAACGTCAACCTCTATGGCTTCTGCGTCACCTGCATCAGCCTTTCGCATCCTCTGCGTCATCTTTACAGCCTTTGAATCGGCCCTTCTATGGCTTGTGTTGTCTCTCCCATCACTACGCTGCCTCTCTGCTATGTATTTTTCAGCCTCGAATGAAAACCCCTTGCTGAACTGCCCCTCACTGCAACTCTGATCACTAACTCGATTTCCTTAGCAAGCCTCGCCCCAGAAAATCAAATTCTTTGATCACTTGGTGTGTCTCCAACTGACCCTCAAGCCTCCTCTTATGCATTTCCTGTTGATGAATCAACGGTCAAAATTAAGTCCCTAATCAACGGCTAAGATTAGAACCGGCTTGATCCTCCTCACTTAGAACTTTCTTACCCATATTTTATTAATACACATTAATATTTTTATTTTCCTAAGTTTAGACTTAGGAACTCATTAAAAATATTTAATTATTTTAATAACTCCTCATCCGGGTGGAATTTCTCGAAACAATTTCTAGGTCTTAGAGATCTCATGTGCCTTAGCCTCTCCATCAATTTTCAAGTCTAGATCACATCCGATGCTACCCAAGATCAACACTCCCTCTTAGCGAGGAATGTGCTCTAGCAATGCTTCATCATAGAAGCATCACACTGATCCTCCGCATCGGTATTCTGTGTTGATGCTTGGCCTATTGCCCTACATCCACTGCACTGTTGCTTCCTGTATTGTTGCCCATGACACTGCCACTGCTACATCTGTACTACAGTTCCCTCTCAACATGCTACATCATGCTACCCATAGCACTGCCACTGCTAACTGTTGCACTACAACTCAATTACTGAGAAGTAAGTAACTAATTTCACCCCAACACTGACATCCTAGTCAGCCTAGAAGCCTTGTGATGCTGAAGCTACTTGTGTTGCTATCTTGTGCTCCCTCTGCTGCTGCAACCTCTTTTGTGCCTCTCGCACTGTTGTAACCTCTACTGCGCTGTTACAGACTTTTGCACTCTAGAATTGCCTTGTCACTCCATCACACCTTGCTCCACCCAACACCTGTCATCATGCTACTACCTTTAAGGGCTCCCGTAGTCGTATGTGATCCAAGAGTTTGGGCACCTCAAGGATCCTGCCCCGTTCATATAGTCCTCTCGACTACAACTCCATGTCGCCCCACATCTTCTCCAGAGGCACATGAGCACTCATGGCACAATCGCCATACTTACCTTCCCTCTCAGCTTTCGCTAGAGCAACCTTCGAGTAGGAAGCCTCCTCCTTGCCCTTCTTCTAGTGGAACTGAGTGGCGAAATGTCCAAGTTCCCCACGCTTGAAGCATCTGACCTTGGAAATATCATTTCTCCTTCTCTTTTGCTGCCCTTGCTGTCCTGACGATGCGAGAGCTGCATCCTCCTCCTCCTCCTCCTTCTTGACCTGGACTCCTTTGTCGCTATTCCCTGCCTTGGTCAACCTCCTGATCTCTTCTTGTTGAAGAGTTGCCCACATCTCCTCCCAACTGGGGAGAGTCGCTCTGCCCAAGATACTTTGGACAAATGTCTCCCAATCCTCGGTGACTGCATTCAGGGCAATCCTAACCATGAACTGAAGATCTGGTGTAGACACCACAGAAATCAACTGGTCGTGAATCCCTTGCAACCTGAGGAGGAAGGGATCGATCTCTTCTCCCTTCTGCATTTGGTACTGTCTCGGCTAATTTTCTAATAGCATCTTTCGTTGTACGGAAGTGCCCTACTACAAGGTGGTCAGCGCCTCCCACATTTCCCTTATTGTTTCCTTCTCAGCAATGTGTGGTACTACATGATCTTTGACCCTGTCTAGGTTCATGCACTTGGCCTTCACCTAAGCATCCTCGTACTTCTTTAATGGATCAGCATCGACCAGAACAACAACTACTTTCAAAGCATAGTCCTTGATGTGATGTTTGTCTAGGATTGCCAGGATCCTGGCCTTCCAGATGACAAAATTGGATGCTCCATCCAATTTGTCCTGATCCCTTAGTCCATTGACCACCATCTCTACTCAAAAATAGGACTAGTTATCTTCTCCCTCTCCTGCCGCTAATCTAGCAAGACTTGGATATGGATTTCTTTGGTGCAAGAAACCCTCTAAGGAACAAGCTCCTCTAGACTCCCCTCTGAGTCTGATTTCCTTCACGGAAATCCTCCTGCCAAATGTCAAATCACTCCTGTCCAATCCTCCTTTACTGCTGCAACCCAGATCTAGATTTCTTTGGCTAGAAATATGTCAAGGCAGTGACTCCCTCTACCTTGGCTCTATCTCCACAAGCACTATTCTGCACCAATAGCACCAACTCCTCAGATCGAATCTACTCTACTCCTCCAGCCCCAGCAACTCAAAGAATCTGAGCCCTTCAGGGTCTGTGCAATCTCTGCTTGGGCTAAATTTTCTCCTCTTGGCCAACTGCGTCAATCCTTCCTAACTCAAAAAGATGATATGGCTCTACGTGAGCCTAATCTTCCCTCCTCTGCCTCTGCGCTGACCCTTCTCCTAGCTCAGAGTGTTGACGCAGGTAGTGCGTGAGCCCCTGCATCACACTCTCTGTACTGCATCACTCCTCTTGCCTCTTCAACTCTGGAACAACGTTGTCTCTTGGGACAGCTGCTTCTCTGCTACAAATTCTCAGATTTCTTGGTTGGTGTATTTAGTCATCTATGATCTGCAATCACTCTGATACCATGTGAAAATTCATGAAACTAACACATCAAAAACTCCTACTACAATTATTGGTTTACAATCTCCTACTTGCTCTTTACATTAACAAGTTATTTAATTGCATAAACATCGAAGTAAACACTATTGCAGCCTTCACAAATATACAGATCATGCACTAAAATAAACTGAGACAATAACATAAGGGACACCATTATTTTTGGACAACTGTGCCCAAAAAAACCCAATTCGGGAAAATCGATGCAGCATATAGAGGGTTTGTATTATTAAGCAGATTTCGTGAATACAACAAGGGTGCCAAAAATGGCTCACCCAAAAAAGACTATTCTCGGCAGTAGCACCTCTATCTGGAGACAGATATTCCGGCAAATCAGCAATCGGATGATCAAACCCCACAGCAACTCCAGTTGATCCCTTTGCTGAACAGCAATAGCTGCTCCAAGCACTGCTTTGAAACTGTGTCAGTTCTTCAGGAGTTGCGTCACCCTCTCCTGGCTCAGAGTATGTTGATCCGCTCCCATTCTGCCCCACAAAATCTCCCCAGTGCTGCCTTTGAGGCCCAACGTCAGCTTCTCTAGCTTCTGTGTCACCTCCGTCAACGTTATGTGTCCTTTGTGTCAACTTTACAACCTTTGTGTCAACACTTCTAGAGCCTGCATTGTCTCTCCTGGCACTACGTTGCCTCTCTGCTATGTATTCTTCAGCATCGGATGAAAATCCCTTGAACTGCCCCTCACTGACTTTGATCACTAACTCGATTTCCTCAACAAACCTCGCCCCAAAAAATCGAATTCTTTGATCACATGGTGTTTCTCCAACTGGCCCTCAAGCCTCCTCTTATACTTTTCCTGTTGACTAATCAACGACCAAGATTAAGTCCCTAATCAACAACTAATATTAGAACTGGCTTGATCCTCGTCACTTAGAACTTTCTCACCCATATTTTGTTAGTACACATTATATTTTTATTTTCTAAGTTTAGACTTGGGAACTCATTAAAAATATTTAATTATTTTAATAACTCCTCATCCAGGTGGAATTTCTCCAAATGATTTCTGAGTCTTGGAGATCTCATGTGCCTTAGCCTCTCCACCAATTTTCAAGGCTAGAGCACATCCAATGCTACCCAAATCAACAAACACTAGGCTAGATATAAGTTTTGCAATGAACAAATTGAGTATGATCATGGTGGAGCCAAGGCAGGAGAATTGGCTAGTAGCAAAACATGTGATCAAGACTCAAGTATCTGAGGATCATAGTGGAGTATGGTCGAAGATATGTTGGAGATGGTGAAGTGAAGTTACAAGGTTACTCAAACTCAAATTAGGTAGGCAGTGTAACAGATCGGAAGAGCACCTTAAGGTGTTTCTTTGGCTTAGGATCAATAGTGGTATCATGGTTCAACAGGAAACAAACTTTCTAGCACTTATTTCACTAAATGTAGAATTCATGGCAGCTAGTACTGCTAGGTGTGAGGCCATCTAGCTTCACAAATTACTTGCAATATTGTTGATCATGAATCAGAACCTATAGTCCTTCATTGTGATAATCAATCATATCAAACGCTCCAATAATCCAGTGTTCCATGATAGGTCCAAGCATATATAGATCAAATATCACTTCATACGAGACAAGGTTCAAAAGGGAGCATGAAGTTATATCATATCCCAGTGGATTAACAGATAGCTAATATTCTAACAAAGCCCTTTACCCTTCTACAAATTTTCAATTCCTTGGTATCTCTACCCAAACCTATTTGTAGTTTTTTTTACTTAAGATTGATCATGACATCCCTCTTTTTCGATGAGTTTATATAGAAAGTGTTAGTTTTTATAGCATCGAAGGTGTTCTAGATACATATGAGATCTCCAAAACCCATAAACCATTTTTGGAAATTCCACCTAGATATGGCTCAATTAGATTATTAGCCGATTTTTAAATATTTCCTAAGTCTAAACTTAGGGAATATGGTCAATTCATCAGTATTAATTGAGATAAAGTGAAAATTCTCTAGAAACTCACATGAATCGACTAGGAATTAATCTGGTCCCTTAATTAAGTTCTAATCTTGGTCATTGGTGATCCAACAGAAGATTATAAGAAGAAGTTGATGGGTAGATGGAGAATATACTTGTTATAACCATAGAGTGTTCGATTTCCTTGGAGGGTTCGATTTTCCAGATAGCCAACAGTGTTGCGAGAGTTTGAGCTTCAGTAGGGAATCAGAGACAAAGATGGGCAAGGACAGTGATCCGAAGGAAGTTTTCAAGATCCGGAGAGGCAACAACAAGTGACAGAAGTGAACCATGCAGAAGCAACGCAAGGACTGCACAGTAGCTAAAGAAAAGCAATTTGATTTCACTGGGGAGGAAGTCGATTCAACTTCCAGAGGCCAGAAAAGTCTTCTAGAGCGCCAGAGAGTCACTTCCAGCAGCAGAGATAGGAAAGATGACTTGCTAAGAGGCTAAACAAAGCCACATGTGTGATAGGCAGTTCAAGGACTGCGCAAAGGGCCTACATAGGGGTTTGGGTGACTAAATTTTCCTAAATGAGGGAGTGTCAGGATTGCTTGCGAAGTGAGAATTTCTTCTCTCTAATTATTTTTGTCAGATGCTTGTTTGGATTTCTAGTTGGGCATCCATAGATTGTACTAAGATTTCACTGCTACATAATAATCAAAACCCTCAGCTGCTGCACCGGTTTTCCCAAGTTGGGTTTTTCCGGGGACATTTGTCCAAAAATAATTGTGTCAATTAGTGTGTGTGTGTGCTAGTATTTTCTCAGTTTACAATTTTATTTTCTTCCTTAGTTTATTTGTGAAAATCACAATCTGAATTATTTGATATTTTCCATAGCAAATAAAATGTTAAATAAGTTAACAATTAGGAAAATAATTTCCAGTTGTTGTGATAGATGAAATTTTGACATGGTACCAGAGAATGAGTGATCAACCAGGAAGCGAAGAAGAGAATTTTGTTATTCAAAAGGAGCAACAAGCCAAAATTCTCAGAGGTTGCGCAGAACCTAGACAAACAGATTGAATCACTGGGCAAGGGGTTCGATTTTCAGTTGAAGGTTGGACAAAAAGTTGATTTGCCCAAAATAGTAATTCCAGCAGTCAGAGGTAGCAACAACAGCTTAGATTTTCGCTGAGAAGATTCCTTGGTTGGACGCAGAGTGTTTTGCAGCAACAAAACCAACGTCGAGTGGAAGAGAAAAGCACACAAAGTAGAGGGAAAATTTCTCTCACATGACTTCGAGTTTCAGAAGTTCGCTTTTTCCTCACTCTAGAAGGGAGTGGATATAGCATAACCAATAGCCAAGTAGAGGGAAAGAGGGAGTTTGCGATAGTTTCAAAGATGGCCACAGTTGGGCTTAAAGATTAGGATATGTTGGAGGGAGCCTCCAACTATGTCCTCTAGAAGTCTAGGATGTCCTTCCTTCTAGATGAATATGGCTTGAAAGCCTACATAGATAATGTGGTGGCAGTTCCCCAGGATGTCGATCAGCTCAATGAGTACAAAAAAGAAATGGCGAAGGCAAAGTGGTTGACCTTGGATGGAATCTAAGATCATATAGTCTAACACATAGCTAGCAAAGGTACTGCCAAAGAGATGTGGGATGCTCCCTCCATGCTATATCAGGGTTCTTCCAAGTAGCGAAATATGTTTTTCCGTGAGAAGCTCAAGAGCATCAAGATGCAGAAGAGTGAAGGCATAGTCCCTTTCTCACAAGGATTCAAGAGGTTTGATATCAGCTAGCAACCATTGGTGAGGCACCCCAAACCATAGAGTTTATACGATTGGCACTAAAAATTGTCTCTAAGGACTGGGAAGTGTTTTTCAAAAGCATATTGGGCAGAGACACTTTGCTTGGTTGGGACAGGATGTGGGCCGATTTGCAGCAGGAGGAGTTGAGGCGGTATCTGTTAAAGAGTACCATCAACGGCAGCAGCAGTAAGGGGTCGAAGAGTGAGGAGGAGAATGTAGCCCTAACATCTAAGGGTCCCAGTTAGGGGCAGGGGGAGTAGAAGAAGAAGAAGAAGGCCCTGTCAAAGGTCAAGTGCTTCAGATGTGGTGAGCTTGGTCACTATAGTACTGAGTGTCCTTTCAAGAATAAGGACAAAAAGGAGAAGCAGGACAAAGTAGCAACATCCGCAGAGATTGACAAGTTGTCTTCCATGTTGAAAGAAGAGTTTTCCATGTTTGCAACGATACCTCCAGGAGAGAGGTGGGGCGACTTAGAGTTGTTACCCCAAAGATTATAGAGAATGGACAGAGTGTTAAAATTGGCAACTAGGGCCAAACTCCATGTGGGTCATCTTATTAATGGCAGCTGATATTTTTCTTGGATCCCTCTCATTGAGAGGTGTAGGATTGATCTAAAGATCATCTGATTCCGATAAGTATTCGTAGAGATATGAATTTGTTTGTGTGATGGGGCAATTCATCAAGGTTGGCCAGCAACCAAATAAACCCAACTTGTGCTCAACGTTTTAGTATAAATAAAGGTGGCCTTCAAGTCATTTCAACACACTCACTTGGGATCTCTTCCTCTCTACTTGTCTTTGGGTTTTAGTAGGAGGAGAGATCCTAAGGGATAACGTTGCCCTAATGGAGAAAGGTTCTACGCTGCCCTAATGAAGAAGCCCTAATCAGCCTTAACGCAGTCATGAAGGAGACTACTATAGTGCAGCAAGGAGAAGTCTTAGCTGCCCTCAACACTGGTCTAGAAAAAACCTAAGTTGTTGTCCTAAAAGAGGAGACCTAGCCCTAGCCGCAGATCTAAATGGAGCCACAAACAAGCCCTAGCCGCAGTTGAAGAGGTGCCCTAGCTGTAGACAAGAGAAGAGGCCATGCCCTAGCCGCAGTAAAGAGCAAGCTCTAGCCACAACGTTTGAAGTGTGGATTTTGGTGTGGATTCTCTATGGAAGAAGGTTGCAGCTCAAAGCAGCTAGGAAGGTGCTTAAGGGCAGATTTATGGGCATCGTAGGTATGTCTTCTTAGTCAGATCAGGCCGCAATGAATCAAAGGTAAGTTGATTTATGTGTTGAGTTATCTCTGTCACAGGGCCACTGAATAGGGTTGTTGCTACAGCTATGTGGGAGGACCTTTTGTGAGGGTCGAAAGGCTAGTTGAGGCCCTCTCTCTAGGCCACATATGCCCAGGAAAAAGCGCAGTAGGACAGAGGTTCTTCCTTATTGTTTTGGGCTGCTTTATGTTGCTGGTTGGTACAGGTTGGCTGTAGGATACATGGAGGAGGAGCCTCATACCCTATAGCAGATTTGGATGCCTATCATTGGACAACAAATCCTTGATGTAGCAGATCCGAGATCTGTAGGGTGCCTTGAGGTGATTGGGACAGCTAGTACATGGCAGCAAGGTATAGCATGTCTAGATGGGACAGCTAGTACATGGTGCAGCAATGGGACAACAATGAAGCTTGGTGAAGCCTCGACATCAGCAGCATCATAAAGCATGGACAACTGCAAGCATGGCGATGCATGGAGCAGCAATGAAGCTTGGTGAAGCATGGACAGCAGCAACATGGTAAAACATGGACAGCTGCAAGCATGGTGATGCATGGAGCAGCAATGAAGCTTGATGGAGCAAGTAAATGAGACAGTAGTACAGCATGTACATGATGTAATACATGGACAACAGTACATGAAATAATAGATGGGGCAGCTAGTACATGGTGCAACAAAGTGCGTATGGTACATGGGACAGTAGTGGCAGCATAAGGTGCAACATGATGATGTGTATAGCATGGTCATCAGGTCCAGCAATGTGGTGATGGGTGCAACATGATGACGAGATGTAGCACAATGATAGGTGAACAAGTCACCTTGGAGAATCAGTTGAAGCAGCATGTCTTCCACTGATCTCATATAGAGATGATCTATTCTCTTATCTAGAAAGTCTAAATGTCGAATTTTGTTGTAAATGTACTATCTCTCTCTCTCTCTCTCTGCTGAACTATTGAAGAACATATAAGAAGAATTGATCAAGGGTTTCCCCACATTGGGGTTTGTCCCTGGCTAGCGCCACATCTTGTGTCTTCTTGTCTTGGCTTGTCTTCTACGATTTATGTTTATGTTCTATCTCTAGTTCACTTTAATGCTGATGTGATTGCTAATCTGGACAAGATATTGAGCTAACTATGAAAATTGAAACAGATTGCTCTTAACATAGAACATACCTAAAATTAACATGGTATTGGAGCTGAGGTGAAGACAAAGCCCAAGCAAGAGTGAAAGAGAAATCACCGAAGACAGTTGAAAAAGGACAAAAGGATTAGTGGATTCCTCATCCCTCTTGAAATTCACCAAGGGTGAAATCGAAGAAGAGAATATTATCACAATAGTGCAGGGGAAGCTTCTGATGGCCTACCTGAAGATCACTTCATTGGGAAGTCCGGATCTAAGGGTGGAAGGAAATGCAGATGCCTTGGTTGCAATAAGTTCGGCCATTATGCAAAGGAGTGTCTGAATGGCAGGGACACATCACTTGATGATAATAACAATCCTTCCAGGAACATTTTCAATGATCAGAGGAATGACAGGTAATGCATGTTATCAAGGAAACGTCCAACTCTTCAAAGAAAGCAAGGAACCCCAGGTATGAAGAATCAAATGTTGTTTCTGAAAAGATAAATAGGCATTATCTTGTATTGGCCCTCTCCTTCAAATTCTTTGGGAATCTGGCTTATTGATTGTAGTGCTGCAAGGCACCTCATCGAATAGAAGGGTGCTCTCTCGAATTTGGTAGAGATGAAAACAACCATGGGATTATACTTGGAGTCGATGCCACCTATCTCGGAAAGAGTGTAGGGAATGTTACCCCTCAATTGAATGTGGGTAACTCGATTCATTTACAAGAATCTTTTTTATGTACCTGATCGCAAGAAGAACCTGGTGTCCATTTCAGCAATGGAAGTCAAAGGTTTCAGGGTGGCATTCATCGATGGAAAGGTACGTGTTTGAAAATAGAATTTTCAAAGATGCTTTTAGTCATGGGTTCATGGTTGGCAATTTTTATCAAGTTGTAGGATGGTCCATTGGGGACCATGTCAGTGGACACATCTCATCTATAGCACCGGAGGTCTACTTATTGTGAGGCCCTACCCAATGTGAGTCAGATGGTGACTAGGATGCCTGAATTCAAAAAGAGCATGAAGGTACATGTCTGAGATGTACCAAAGGAAAATATTACAAGGGGACCATTCCCCTCATGTAGCAGATCCACAGATTTGGAACAAACCAAGGGGTTTGAGATTCATGATCGGGAATCTCATGTATGCAGGTGGAAAAAATCCCTCTATGGCTTGAAGCAAAACACCCGAGGTGTAGTATGAAAGGATTGATCACTGCCTTATGAAGCTAAAATTCACTAGGAGTGAAACTGATCCAAACCATTGCTCGAAGGTTGTGGATGATAGACCTCTCATACTGACACCTTCTGAGGGCGACCTATTTCTGACACGTGCGGACCCTCTCATTTACAGAAGTAAGAGGGAGTTGGATTTCGGATGTGGAAAGTTAAACTGCAAGCCCATGACTACCTCGAGGATCTTAAATTTCAGAAGTTATACGGTAGTGATGCCGGACCAGATTTGGGAAAATACCTCTGAGTTTCATAAACTCGGTCATGTTGATGTTCTTGATGAACTTCCATCTGGACATATGATTTGCAGTTAGCATGGTGAGCTCATATATGGTTGAACCACACTGGATTGGTGCCTAGAATCTTATGAGATATCTTTGGGGCACAATCTCTTATGGATTGAGATACACTTCTGGAAATATGAAGTTGCATGATTATTAGAATCTTGACTAGGCAGGCAGTGTGGAGGATCACTAGAGCACTTCTCAGTGCTGGTTCTCTTTGGGTTCTCCTTCGATATCATTGATGAGCAGGAAGCAGAAGTCAATTGCTATAAGCAGCGCTGATACCACATACATAGCTACGAGTATGATCTCGTATGAAGTTGCCTGGTTGTGGAAGCTCTTCAGTGAGCTATTTGTACACATGATGAATACCAACGTGATCCTCTGTGACAACTAGGGGGGATTCGATTATTGAGGAAATCCCGTATTCGATGATTGCTCCAGCAGATAGACATCAGATACTACCTCATCTAGGATATGGTAAGTTGATGAGCTAGGAGGCTCCATCGCATTGAGACTAATGTACAGGTCACAAACATTTTGTCAAAGCCCCGGGGAAAGGTCAAATCCGTGACTTTCCTGAACGACTTGGAGTCGTTGAGAGACCTTTTTATAAGGGTCTTCCATGTTGCATGCATTGAGCTCTGGGAGCTCTCGGGGCTTGGGGTACTTATTGGAGCAACACACGACCATAGGGAAACTCGCCCTCCCCTAATGGTGCGTTGTGTACTAGGTGAATGGCTCAGCCTTCCCCTGTGATACACCAAGGCGACTTTGGGACAAGATGATTAGTTCTCATGTGGAGGCATCCTACCCATGCAGTCTGGGACTCATGGGAAGTACCTCTCATCTGATCAATGAGCAAGGAAATGAGGTTAGGGACAATAGTAGTACTATCGATGGACACATCGTTGTATCTACAGTACTCCCTATGCTAGGATGACCTCCATTGATCTGGGATTAGTATGAGTGGTTTGAGACACTCTCTTGTGATATTGATCTGGGATCAATAAAACTAACTTCGGGTCAGTAAGAGTGATATGACACACTCTCTTCATATGGAACTGACTTCAGGTCAGTAGAGAATGGTATGAGACATTCTTGATCAATTCTTCTTTTTCATGGTTCAGCAGAGTAGAGCTTAGCAGAACAAAGAAGAGCCCAGCAAAGCAGAGCAATGCAGGGCACTGATGTCAGAGATAGTATAGTCAGACATATGGATCAGAGGATGAATTATCCCTAGTTGAGACGGAGTGTTAAAATCGACAACTAGGGCCAAACTCCATGTGGGTCATCTTATTAATGGTAGCTAATATTTTTCTTGGATCCCTCTCATCGAGAGGTGTAGGATTGATCTAAAGATCATCCGATTCTGATAAGTATTCATGGAGATATGAATATTTTTGTGTTATGGGACAATTCATCAAGGTCGGCCAACAACCAAATAAACCCCACTTGTGCTCAACGTTTTAGTATAAATAGAGGTGGTCTTCAAGTCATTTTAACACACTCACTTGGGATCTCTTCCTCTCTACTTGTCTTTCGGTTTTAGTAGGAGGAGAGATCCTAAGGGATAGTGTTGCCCTAATGGAGAAAGGTTCTACGCTGCCCTAATGAAGAAACCCTAGTCAGCGTTAATGCAGTCATGAAGGAGACTACTATAGCGCAGCAAGGAGAAGTCCTAGCTACCCTCAACACTGGTCTAGAAGAAACCTAAGCTGATGTCCTAAAGAAGAGACCTAACCCTAGCCGCAGATCTAAATGGAGCCATAAACAAGCCCTAGCCGCAGTTGAAGAGGTGCCCTAGTTGCAGACAAGAGAAGAGGCCATGCCCTAGCCACAGTAAATAGCAAGCCCTAGCCACAGCATTTGAAGTGCGGATTTTGGTGCAGACTCTCTGTGGAAGAAGGTTGCAGCTCTAAGCAGCTAGGAAGGTGCTTAAGAGCAGATTTATGGGCAGCGTAGGTATGTCTTCTTAGTCAAATCAAGCCGCAGCAAATTAAAGGTAAGTTGAAGTATTTCTGTGTGGGTTATCTCTATCATAGGGCCACTGAATAGGGCTGTTGCTACAGCTGCGTGGGAGGACCTTTTGTGAGGGCCGAAAGGCTAGTTGAGGCCCTCTCTCTAGACCGCATATGCCCAGGACAAAGCGCAGTAGGACAAAGGTTCTTCCTTATTGTTTGGGGCTGCTTTATGTTGCTGGTTGGTACAAGTTGGCTGTAGGATACATGGAGGAGGAGCCTCATACCCTACAGCAGATTTGGATGCCTATCATTGGACAACAAATCTTTGATGTAGCAGATCCGAGATCTGTACGGTGCCTTGAGGAGATTGGGACAGCTAGTACATGGCAGCAAGGTCCAACATGTCTAGATGGGACAGCTATTACATGGTGCAACAATGGGACAACAATGAAGCTTGGTGAAGCATGGACAGCAGCAGCATGGTAAAGCATGGACAACTACAAGCATGGTGATGCATGGAGCAACAATGAAACTTGGTGAAGCATGGATAGCGGTAGCATGGTAAAGCATGGACAACTGCAAGCATGGTGATGCATGGAGCAGCAATGAAGCTTGATGGAGCAAGTAAATGAGACAACAGTACAACATGTACATGATCCAATACATGGACAGCAGTGCATGAAACAATAGATGGGACAGCTAGTACATGGTGCAGCTGGTACATGGGACAATAGTGGCAGCATAAGGTGCAATATGATGATGTGTATAGCATAGTCATGAGGTCCAGCAATGTGCTGATGGGTGCAACATGGTGCAACATGATGACGAGATGCAACACAATGATAGGTGAAGGAGTCACCTTGGAGAATCAGTTGAAGCAGCATGTCTTCAACTGATCTCATGTAGAGATGATCTATTCTCTTATCTAGAAAGTCTAAGAGTTGACTTTTGTTGTAAATGTACTATCTCTCTCTCTCTCTGTGCTAAACTATTGAAGAACATATAAGAAGAATTGATCAAGGCTTTCCCCACATTGGGGTTTGTCCCTGGCTAGTTCCACATCTTGTGTCCTCTTGTCTTGGCTTGTCTTCTACGATTTATGTTTATGTTCTATCTGCAGTTTACTTTAATGTTGATGTGATTGCTAATCTAGACAAGATATTGAGCTAACTATGAAAATTGAAATAAATTGCTCTTAGCATAGAACATACCTAAAATTAACACAGAGTCCATTGAGTAGTCCACCTCATGGATCATTAACTGGCTATGGGAGCCCACAATTTTTAGTAGCTGGATGGATCGGTGTCAGAGGTGCAGGGACAATTCTAGAGTGACGATTGCAGACTAGTGGCAGTCAAGTGTTGAGGAACGCAACACAGTGTTGGTAGTAGTGAAAAGTGGCACAATGCAGAGTTAGTAGTAGCACAAATTCTTCAATGACAATACAAAAGCTAGTAACAGTCAGGAATCAAGAGACAGATGCATCATACTGAACATAGTTGATTCAGTATGTTGGATGTTTCTAAGTTGCAACAACAACGATGATAGGGAATTGCAATGTGGATGCAGAGTTGGAAGCAGTATAGATTCTAGAAGTGTCAGCAGTAGCATGGATGCAACATCAAAGTTGCACAATAGTTGGTGGGAAGTGTCCAGACATCAACACCATAACAAAGAGGTGATACAGGGACGGGGCGTTGTAGCAGCTGCGGTGCAGCATTAGATCACCTTCCTCGCTAAGAGGGACTGTTAGTTTTTGTAGCATCGAAGGTGTTCTAGTCTCAAAACTTTGTGGAGAGTCTAAAACACATGAGATCTCCATAACCTAGAAATATTTTCTGGAAATTCCACCTAGAGATAGTTCAAATAGATTATTAGCCGATTTTTAAATATTTCCTAAGTCTAAACTTAGGGAATATGGTTAATTAATCAGTATTAATGGAGATAAGGTAATAATTCTCTAGAAACTCACACGAATCGACTAGGAATTACTCTGGACCCTTGATTAAGTTCTAATCTTGGTCATTGGTGCTCCAACAGAGGATTATAAGAAGAAGTTGATGGGTAGATGGAGAATACACTTGTGAGAACCACAAAGAGTTCAATTTTCCAGATAGCCGGGAGCATTGAGAGAGTTTGAGCTTCAGCAAGGAAGCAAGACAGAGAGGGGCAGGGACAGTGGTTCGAAGGAAGTTTTCTAGATCCGAAGAGGAAATAACAAGTGACAAAAGTGAACCACGCAAAAGCTATGCAAGGACTACACAGTAGCTAAAGCAATGCAGTTTGATTTAGCTAGGGAGGAAGTTGATTCAACTTCCAGAGGCCGGGAAAGTCTTCCAGAGGGTTGGAGAGTCACTTCCAATAGCAGGGACAGGCAAGATGGCTTGCTCAAACGCTGAACAAAGCCACACGTGTGAGAGGCAGCGCAAAGACTACATAGAGGGCCTACACAATGGTTTGGATGACCAATTTTTCCTGAAGGAGCCAGTGTCAGGATTGCTTGTAGAGTGAGAGAATTTCTTCTCTCTAGTTATTTTTGTCAAGTACTTGTTGTTTGGATTACCAGTTAGGAATGCATAGATTGTACTCAAATTTCACTGCTGCATAATAATTAAAATCCTCAGTTGCTGCACTAGTTTTCCCAAGTTTGGTTTTTCTGGGGACATTTGTTCAAAAATATTTGTGTCAATTATTGTGTGTGTTTGCGAGTATTTTCTCAATTTCCAATGCTATTTTGTTCCACAGATATTTGTGAAAATCACAGTGAATTATTCGATATTTGTCGTAGCCGATAAATTGTTAAATAAATTAACAATTAGGAAAGTAATTTCCAGTTGTTGTGATAGATGAAATTTTCACAAAAAGACTACCATGACTTATGTCTAAATTTGTTGTTGGAAACTAATAGTTTTTACCCATGTATTTGGTCAAACTTCCAATGCATAATAACCTCACCAATAATTTGCTTGGTTGTTAGCCCCACCTCACGTCCTTGGTCCATGATAGCCCTACTAGGCACACCATAACTAATTTTTTCATCATGCCCATATTCGTTTTTAGTTTAACACTTGAATTTAGCATAAAAGAAACAAAAACCTCTACACCATCCTCTTTTTATCAACATTTAAGTAGATAGTATTCCTATATTTAACCAACAAACATCTTTGACAAACACATCGCACTCCTAAATCCCTATTCAAAAATAATTATGGTGAAATTAAAATTCAATATTCAATATGGACAAAGAACAAAATTAATTAATCCATAGTGTTAGAAATCTATTTATCTAGGAAAACTAAATAACTTCAATCACTTGATATTAGTGAATTTTCTCTCGAGTGAAACATGAGACCTTGTAAAAAGTGATAATATCAAGAAATCAAAGTGTAGAGAGTTGATAGAGGTGTTGCTATCTTATGACAAAAGGCGGTGGCAATGACGTCTCGGAATCTATGTCATTAGTAGGATTTATAACCTTCGTTGGGGATTATGCATTTACAACCTTCAATTTAGAAATGTGACAAATGTGTCATCTATTTGTCGCTACGACAAACACCCTCCAAAATTTTGCCAATACTTGAATTTTGGAGCCTACTGTGGATCTTGCAATTGGTTGTTCCATAGTCACTTGTTGGCTAGTCGATGCTTTGTTAAGTCTTTGAGATTGCTTCTGGATGGTAAGTGTCGAAGTCACTAGCTCAGACATGCTCAATCTGTAATGTATTCATGAAAGCATTCCTTCACGCATGCTTGAACAAGCATGGCACAGTCCACTAAGACAGTGCCCGTGCAATGTTCAACCCATGTTGGAAGTTAGTCGCTTTTGCTTTCTTTCACTCTAATTAGTGTTGTGTTCATGTTATCTTCTCTCTGGCATGTGTTACTTTCACTGTCATTCGCATATCGCAAGTGTTGTTCACACTTTTATTGTCATATCGCAAGTGTCGTCTTTCGGCATGTGGACTGTCATACAACGCACGAAAGCTAGTTTTGGTGTGTTTCAAGGGGTAATATTTTCATTAATGAGTTGCACTTACCATGTAAATATGTATCACACTCATTTCCAAAGTTTTAAGCATTGTCGCATAAGTGTCGTCACAGTCATCACAAAGTGTATCTTTGGTGTCGCACTTGTCATCGCAAAGTTGTCGCACTGAGGGAAGTTTATTGTTCATGTGTTCTGGATGATCTATGCTGTGTTGTCAAGTGTTCTAAGTGTGTGATCACAGTCAATTCCTATCACTGTTCACATCAGCTTCATCGATCCCACACTTAGCCAAATTCGGAAAAACTTCCAACCAAGCAACTTAGCCTCATTCGACCCTCCTGAACTACGCATTGCGCAGTCTCAGCCCTCAAGCTGTAGCCCTAGCTCTTGACATTGCGCAATGCAGAGTTCCTGCATCCCTGGATTGCGCACTATGCAATCTCAATTCTCAATCCTAAACCTTTACCTCCAAAACTGCGCAATCACGCCCTCCAGCCAGGCCTGAATTGCACATTGTGCAGTCTCAGTCCTCAAGCCTCATCCTTGAGCTCCTGAGCTATGCAATTGCACAATCACCTGGCCTCCCTGCCTCCCAGAATCGCACAGTGGGAAAACTCAACGCTCAAGCCTCCAACCTAAGTCTTTGAGTCCCTCAACTGCGCAGTTCCTTTGCCTAGGCCTCTAGAACTACACATTGCGTAATCTCAAGGCTCAAGCCTCTAGACTAAGTCCTTGAGTCCCTCAACTGTGCAATTCCTTGGCCTCTGTCCTCCTAACACTGCACAATGGGCATCTTCAAGCCTCAAGCCCTAGCCTTGAGCTCTTAAGCCCCTCAACTACGCAATCTCTTGAACCTAGCCATCCCGAACTACACATTGTGCAATCTCAAGCCTTAGTTCCAGACTTTGTCTTCTGGAATTGCGCAATCCCTTAGCCAGTTACTCAACCAGGCACCAGTTCCAGCCCTAACAGGTGACTTCATGAAATATATTAGGTTGAGTTTTTTAGACTGATGTCGGCATGTCATGGATGGTTTTTAGTACAGGTACTTTATCTTGTCATGACAAGATGATGAGGGAGGAAAAGGAGAAGGGGACCATGCTAGAAGACACATATGGAGATGAAGAGATAAAATGATCATCAGGCGAGAAGACAGAGGAATACTAGATTACAACAAAAGACAAAAAATCAGGACCGCATGAAGACTCCATCTTATTCACAACCCTTTGGAGGGTGAATATGAAGAACAAAGCATATCTCTCATGAAGACAAAGCATTGGACATCCCTTATTGAAGACAAAGCAGCAACAAAAAATGAATTGACATCGTCGTGTCATCATATAGTCCATGTAATCAGTGTCATGTCATGAGTCACATGTGCCACGTCACTTTTGTGGATTCTGTAAATTTATATTTAAAATGTATTGTAAAGTGGAAGTCCAAAGGACATGTACAGAATATGAAGAGTCATGGAAGTCAAACAGCCATAAGGGTAGTCAAAGAGTCACAAGGGAGGTGAAGCATCACCCCACTGGTAATATATGGATCATCATGAGCAAGGGAATTTTCACCTTGGCTCCTCCCGCAAGGCATTAGAGAGACAAGCTAGTTCTTTTGGGGAGCAAGAAGTGGCTCCAACACTCCACTATTGGAGTTAGTGGTGTTCATTTTATACATGTCCCTTGGGACTTTTACTTAATATCAGGAACCTAATGGCCAACACGTTCTTCATGCATGGATTATGAATAGTTATAAGATTGTTCTGTGAATTTTTATATTTCACGTTTGTTTTCCACCCGTGCTAAAGTAGTTGAACTATTTCAGTTATTTTAGTGCTTATCTTATTGAGAACATGTTGTAAAGGTTGCAATGATCGTTGCATCTTTTTCGACTATTCCACTAGATGTTAAACGAATATTTTCCGTCTCTATGTGTCTCTACTAGGCTGGTACTATTACCTCTCTCCTAGAGGCTCACTTTCCTTTCCCCACCAGTAGAAGAATATTGACACACATACAACTAAACACTCACCAGGCATACTGACTTGTTGATCCAAGATTACCTGTGCATAACTCTCTTGTGCCAAACTGTGTAGCCAAAGCAAATCTATAAGAATATATGGCAGTCGAGCCAACATCTCGAATGGGGCTCCTATTCCAAACAGTGTGAGGTCTAATTGGGACTTCACATTGGGGAGACCCCCTTGGGTCACGGATTTCTAGCAACCATCAACAAATGGTGCTAGAAGGAGGACCAAGGGACAGGTTGTGCCTATTGAGTTTTCTTTGAATCTCTTATTCAAAATGGCTCTTCCCAAAATCATAATCCCGAGATGTTTTTCTAAAGGGCTTAATCTTACCATCCCTGCAGAAGTTTTCCTTAACATATCCCAATTTAAGTTTGATGGCGAGGGTGAATTAACGCTTCATGAACATCTGTTTCAAGTTGTCCATTTTTTCCTTTCTAACGAAATACATTGCAAGGATGTCATGGCTAGATTACTCACCCTCACATGTATAGGTTGTGTTAATCAGTGGTGTCATACATTACCTACTGCTTCTATCAATTTATTCGACCAGCTTGCGAAGAAGCTTCATAAAGCATTTGACATGTATGATTACTTGAATGTTCTTAAAAGAAATAATCAACTAAGAATGAATCCTAATGAATCAGCTGAGGATTTTTCCGATTGATTCCTTCACCTTCGTTATGAACTTCCGGGAGAAGATACAGAATGGAATTTCTTTAAACAAAAGTTTAACATTTTGGTTCATATCTCTTTGCATGGTGAATCTGAACCCCCTGATGTTTTTCCCTCCCCGACTCTTGTAAATCATGAGACACTTCGAACTTCAAAGGAGAAACCTACTACTTTTGTTCCTTGTTCTCTTCCTTTCCAGTCTTGATGTGGCTGCCTCCTTGCGATGATAATAAAGTTGGAAATCTGTAAATCAAATCCCTAATCCATCTCTTCATCCTCCTTCCGCTTCTCATGATTCAGATCTAATGAAATAAACCCCGAAGTGGCTAATGGATCCTAGGGTGAAGGCTAATCCTTTCATTCCTCAATATGACATTAGCACTCTTAACATCAACCTTGAATCTGGTTCCATTGAAAGTGTTACTTCTTCAAGGAACATCTATCACCCCCTATCATCTACATGTCGTGACTCTGCGTATCATGATCTGCTTGATCAACCTACTCCACCAACTAGCTCTTCATGATCTCGTGATTTTTGAGTTGCTGGTCCGAATTGCGATAAGATACAAAGCAATCACTTTACACTGGCAGAGGAGGAGGAAAGTGAAGAGAATTTTTATCTCTCTTCCCTTTTTCAAAGTCCCCCATGTCAAGATGATGCACGTCCATTCGTGGATGATTTTCAATTTGCTAATCTTGGTAGTGAATCAAATGCAATCAATTCTTCTGATCAATCTGTAGCCTTGGGAAACACTCATTATGATAATGATGAGTTTGTTGACGTATGCAATCACAAATGCCCAGGTGCATCAACTGATCTTTCGGTTTCTCATGAAGATTTCAATTTAGATCTAGAATATGATTCTGTCAAAGAAGATGTTTCTATCAAAACTTCCTCCTCATCTCAATAGCCCTTGTGCCCTATTGTTTGTGATCCCTCTAATTACAATGGAGACACTCTATGCTCTTCAAATTCTTAATCCAATGAGTTAACTTCTCAATTGGCACAAGGTGGTGAGGGTATCCATGATGAAAAGAAAGATATGAAACTATAGAGCATCCATTCCATCCCTTATCATCTTTTGTTTTGTATGGGGGAAACTCTTCGAATCAGTGTGATCACGAGATTTTTCTGATTCATCCATCCTCAAATTTGCTATAAGAAGAATGTTGATTTGGGGTAGCATCAGATGTGCTCTAGCCACGAAATTTGGTGGAGAGGTTGGGGCACATGAGATCTCGAATACCCAGAAAGGGTTTGGGCATATTCTAAACAGATCAGGAGATATTAAAATAATTAATATTTTCAATGGAGTCCCTAAGTCTAAACTTAGGGAAAATAAAATATTGATGTGTATTAATATGAATCTGTGTTACAGTGGTCCAAAAGACATGGATCAAGCCATATCTAATCTTAGTTGTTGATTAGGGACTTAATCTTGGCAGTTGATATGTCAACAAGAAAAGTATAAGAGGAGGCTTGAGGGTCACTTAGAGAATATATCAGATTGATCAGTCATTCTATTCTCTAGAGTGGGGTTTCCTAAGAGAGATAGAATCAGTGATCGAGAGAGCAGTTGAGGGGAATTAAGTACGGAGAAACAGAGAAGGCAGAGATTGTGCTAGGAAAGCAGCGCAGCAGCCAAGGAGAGTGACGCATAGCCAGCAAGGGCTCACGCAAGGCCACGAAGAGGCAACCAAGTGCTGCGCAGAGCACCAGAGAGACCAACATGTCTGACGCAGAGGCAAAGAAAGCTAATGCAGGGCCTCCTAGGGCTGACGCAGGGCTAGCATGAGACAGAGAGGGGTTGACGCTAGGCAGACGTTGGGCTTGCAGAGCAGTTTTGTGCTGAGGAGCTGCCGGAAGGATTTTCTAGGGTTTCAGCCAGGAAATTTCTCTCAAACTGTGAGGTATAGCTGCTAAGGAAATTCTCTGTTGGGTAGGCCAGTTTTGGCATCCAGATTGTACTCTAATATTGCTTAATAAGAAAACCCTCAGATAGCTGCACCGGTTTTCCTGCATTGGGTTTTTCTGGGGACATTGGTCCAAAAATAATGGTGTCATGTGGTGTGTTTGTTCTTGTTTCTTTTAGCTGCTGATTTGTAATATGTTGAGCATACACTGGTGTTTATTTTCAGTATTTACTTTGTAAATAACTTGTAAAAGAAAAATAACAAGTAGGTAGGAATAAATCAGAAAAAGTGCATGAAGGGTTTCTAAACTAAGTAAACTTAGAAACTTCAACATGGTATTAGAGCGTGAATGCAGATCATAGGAGCACTAAGAGACATCAGCCGAGTGGAGCAATAGTAGCAGAAAACAGTTGTCCCGAGGTCACAGAAGCTATTTCTAGCAACGCAGAGGCCAAGAAGTGTGATGCAGAGCTAGCCAGAGCCACGAAGAAGAAGCCAGGAGCTACGCAAAGCCTCATAGAGGCCAACGTTGCTGACGCGGAGGGCCAGAGGGCTGACACAAGGCATCCCAGGGCTGACGCAGACCCATCTAGGGTGACGCAGAGCCAGCATGAGGCAGAGAAGGGCTAACGCAGTTCACAGAGAGGCAGTTGCTGAAGTCTAGAAGGCTGCAGAAATATTGCAGAGTGGGGCTGGTGAGGTACTATAGTCAAAACAGTACCTGACAGAGCAGGGCCAGAGGAGTTGTTACCGAGGGTTGCTAGCCGAGGAACCTGGATCAAAAGTGCAGTTGGACAAGACGATTAGAGTAGGGGGCATCTCGACAAGCAGCAAAAGGATTTCCAGGAGGGAAATCAGGACTCAGAGGGAGTCCAAAAGAGAAATTCCAAATGAGAAGTAGAGACTTAGAGGAGTTGAACAGAGAACTTCGATGAGGGAAGTAGAGGAGCGTGATGCCACTACACGGGATAAGAGGCCAGGATAGACTGGACAGAGCATCGAACTTCGTAGTTTGGAAGGCCAAAATCTTATCAATGCTTGATAGGAATCGTGTCAAGAACTTCACCTTGAAAGGTATAGCTATCCCAGTCGAGCCCAATGATAACGACAAGTATGAAGAGGGAATGGCGAGGGCCAAGTGCATTATCCTTGACGGGGTCAAGGATCATGTCGTACCACATATAGTCGAGAAGGAAACGGCAGTTGAGGTGTGGGAGGCTCTCAAGAACCTGTACCAACATACTTCTGTGCAAAGAAGAATTATGCTCGAGAACCAGATGAGGTCGTATCAGATGAAGAAGGTTCAATTGATTGACACCTTCCTCAGAGAACTGAATGAGATCCGAGACCAGTTGAATGCTATAAGAGCGAAACTAGATCAGGAACTTATGGTGAGGACAACCCTGAACGCTGTCTCAAAATATTGGGAAGTGTTTATCCAAAGTATCCTGGGCAGATGGACTCTCCCACCTTGGGAGGAGATGTGGGCAGCTCTTCGCCAGGAAGAGATCAAACAAGTAGCAGCAGCAAAGGGATCAAGGTCAAGCAAGAGGAGGAGGATGCGGCCCTAACATCTGAGGGAAAGCAAGAGAAGCGGAAGAAGAACGATCTCTCCAAGATCAAGTGCTTCCATTGTGGGGAGATGGGTCATTATGCAACCCAGTGTCCAAGGAAGAAGAGTAAGGGAGAGTCTTCCGAGACTAAGGCAGTGCTAGCAAGGGAAGAGAAGGAAGTTTTGACAAATGATGACTGTGCCATGAGTGCACATGCACCACTTGAGTGGAAGTGGGGAGACATCAAGCTGTAGTCAGGTGGACTAAAGGCGATGAGGGGCAGGATCCTCGAGGTACCCAGCCTCTTGGATTAGACCTTGCTACGGGAGCCCCGA
>APFE030184882.1:0-23148 GCA_000404065.3 Pinus taeda
TAATGTGTGTTTAGAGAAGGATTTCTCTTGTTTGGTTTGTTTGTCACTAGAGAGTCTTAGACTCCTAGGGAGGTTAGCTTTGTCCGCAAAAATAACTCTTTCCGCATGACACCAATGAATTCCTTGAGGCCATTGTCTTCCAGCATTTCCTACAACTTATCCTTCCATGCACGTAATTTGATCTACATTTGAATGCACACTCAAGTCGCAACCTGTAGAAAGACATGTTATTGATCTCAAGTATGAACTGCAAATTTCATTTTCACCTGCATAACAAACTCGAAATATCGTCTTCTATACTATATTTAGCTTCAATACTATGTAGATTTTTTTCTATATATTCAACATCTCATGTGATATACTAAAACACAAGAAAAGAATCTACTCTACTTGTTACAACATAAACCAATAATGATTGATGAAAAAAATAATAAAAAAGAGGAAGAATATCAATCGTACATAACACAATATTTCTCTGGGGAAAGCAACTGCTCAAACCCCCAATTATCTATATTACATTAACCAGAAGATATGAGAAGAAAATACAATGCTTTTTCACACTAGAACAATCCCCACACATGTATGATCTAACTCTTTGCCTCACAAGTCATGTTCAATCTAATACTTAGCCAATTCTGCTACCTATCGAGCCCCTACTTCCTTGCATTCTTCCTAGATGAATCAAGCCATATTAAATGGGAAAATCCACTCTCCATAACTGTGCAATCCAAACATAGGTCCTAAACTGATTGCATGCACGACCTGTACAACTCGGAAAATTATACAACTAAGAGTACATTGTCCCTGAACTCTAATCTCAACCAAGTCTTCATGTGTAAATAAATAATAGAGGAAATGGAGAGTCATCGAGAGATGAAACTGAATGGTCACTCCCTCGTGTATATAATAATGAACAACTTAAATGAATAATATAATCTCATTTTTGAGGAGTTACCTCCTGGCATAACATGGTATTAGATCCAACTCCATTTTTTGCATTCCAGTCTGCGCTTGTAACTCCCTCCTGTCTATGTTCTGCCTATTTTGTAGAACTGATACCTCTGCCATGCTCCTGATGCCTGAACCCACCTTCCATACAATGTCATATGTGTTTTTTATTCCTGAACGCTGCCTAAAAGCTGGCCTAACATGGCATCAAATGATTGGTATCACCGCGTTGTTTAGTTCACCACCACGCTATTATCTTTCACTGACACACTGCTCCAGCTGAGAACCATCTCTCTTATCAAAGAATAGATTGTTGACCTTTTGAACAATAATACCCCAAATCTGTTGCAGGTGAGAGTGACATAGTCTTCACAATCATCGGGGAGAATGGAGTTCTATAGGGACTAAAATTTGGGGGTACAATGGTCGATATGACCACAAGTGAACCCTCTCTAGCCCATGAAATATTTGATTATGTAAAGCAAAAGGGCTGTGAATCAGTGGATGTTCTAGTGTATGGTGGTAACAAGGAAGCTAAGGCAGGAACCTTGGCGATCTTACAAGTGGGGAAGAAACCGTGGTAATACAACTTCCCTGTAGCGTTACACTATGGTAATACTCTTCCTCCCGTGGTAATACTCCCCCCTTCCCTAGCAACGTTCACATAATCCGACAGTTGTCCTACACATTGTTGCCCTCCATATCCCCATGGCATCATGCCTATCTATCTGCTCTCATACGCCTATGGTAATACTCCTCTCCTTGCATTCAGATTGGATGCTTTTCATTGATTTTGTATGTTGCAGGAGTTTTCTAGCTCAAGGTTCCATGGTTCTCTGAAGCTCTGTCCTATATATCAGAGTGCAATTGTTTTTTAATGTTTATGCCACTGTGTTTTCCCCTTTGTCCTATATATCAGAGTGCAATTTTTATTTTTTATTTTTTTGCACTAGAACTGTATTTTTTCTCCACCAGAAGTACAATTTTATACATTGGCAACAAAAGTATATTTTTTTTACAGTTCACAGTTTAAAAAAAATGCACTCATTAATATCTATTGTGAGAGTAGCCCTCAATGGGAAGGAAAACTATCTTGAGTGGTCTCAGAAAATCAAACAAAATCTCATATTTAATGAGTTGTGGAAAGAAGTGTGTGTTGAGATGGAGACAAAGAGCCAGAATAGCCTACCTCAATGAAGGAATTTGCCATTTTTGAAAATAAGAACAACAACGCTTATGCATTGAATGCAACATTTAGTAAATGAAGGGGTGAGTTTCCATATTTCACCATTTTCAAATCCTTTCGAAACCTTACAAAAACTAAAGGAACTCTCTAACTCACACTTTGCACTTGATGTTGCTCAACTCATCATTAAATTGTTCACCCTTGAATTACAAAATGATGATCCTCTTGCTCTTGCATCAGAAGTAAAATCTATTATGCATGATACCAAAGTCACTAATGTTGAACTGGACATTCCTCTGATAGTTTTTCTCAAGGCACTTTATCCCACTTACTCAAATTATCTTGAGTCATTGCAAGCAAATGGAAACCTGAAAGCTATTACCTTTTACTCCCTTGTGAAAAAATTTGCTGAAAGAGAGAAAGCTTTTGGGAAGAAGATAGCTCCTCAGTCTTCTAAAGAGGTTGTGTGTCTTGCACATAGAGAGAAGAATCTTGCTCAAGATTCTTCCAGAGGAAGAGGTGGTTGAAGAGGAAGAGGAAGAAATTTTAGAGGCAGGGGGGCAGGCACTCTCAAGGAGAAAAGTCAGATTTGCATTGCATATGCTACAAAAGAGATGGATTACATGATGCATCCACATGAAAGCTACCTTGGGACAAACTTGAGCAAGAAAGAAACCAACCCAAAGGTAAAACTAATGACAAAGAGAAAGGTAAAGCACCCGAATCTGCTCACTATGTTGTGGCACACTGTAATATTGGAGTAAATGAAGACTTATTTAATGCTTCACTTACTTCTTGGAAAAATGATTAGTTTCTTGATTCAGGAGCAACTTGCCACATGAATTTTAGAAGATATTTTTTTAAATATTTTTCTTAAAATGTTGATGGAGCAGTATACTTTGCAGACAAATCAAAACTCAAGCCATGAGGGCTTGGCACAATCAGGCTTAAATTGTCTGGTCTTCCAGACTTTCTTATGCATCGTCCACATTCTCTAGTAGGGATACTCCATTCATATGTTTAATGGCAAGCTTGAGGTGATAAAAGAATCAAACCACTCACTTGTCATGACGGGGATAGAAGAAGAAAGGCTTCTCAAGTTGCAGGGTACCTCTCCTCGTGCACAAAATTTCTCATACAATTTTTATTATGAAGAAGGTACATTTCCATCAAGTTTATTATGGCATGCTAGATTTGGACACTTAAACTATTACAACCTCCACTTTTTGAAGAAAAATTATGTTTCTAATTTGCCTACAACTCCTAGGAAACTTAAGAAATGTGATGCTTGCATTCTAGGAAAGCATAGCAAACAGTTTTTTGATGATTTACATTCCAGAGCACATAAAAAACTTGAAATCATTTGTTCAAATTTATGTGGTCCAATGCCTATTCCTTTTGCAAATGGAAATAAATATATGATGGCATTTATTGACAACTACACCAGAATGTGTTGGGTTTATTTATTGAAGAAGAAATATGATGGTTTTCAAACATTCAAGAACTTTCATACATGGATTGAAAATGATGCACAATCTCATATTGGCTCTACTCACACTGATAATGGAAAATAATACACTCCAAATGAATTTGAAAACTATCTTCGCCAATATGGGATCAAACATCAAACAATTGTGCCTTATAATCCACAACAGAGTGGAGTAGGTGAAAGAATGAATAGGACAATCTTAAATATGGTGCGCTCCATGATGTTTTTCAAAAATGTAAAATTGATGTTTTGGGCTGATGCAGTTCTATGTGTTTTATATGTAAAGAATAGATGTCCATCTAATGCTATTAGAAACAAGAATCCTTATGAAATGTGGTATGCACATATTCCTTCGGTAAAGCATCTCAGGGTCTTTGGTTCCACCTGTTATGCCTTGATACCAAAGGTACATAGAAACAAACTTGGTGGAATAAGTCATAAGTGTATCTTCCTCGGGTATTCAAACACCTCCAAAGCATACTGTCTCTATGATGAAGTCAATAGAAATTTTGTTGTATCTAGAGATGCAATCTATTTTGAATCATCCAAAACTGACAATGTTGTTGAGCGGAAACTTGATCCCTTGGATAGATTCGCAAATGTAAAAACATTTTAAGAATTTGATAATCAAATTCTACATCTTGAAGGGGGGATTCCTATACTAGATCAACCTATGGAATGTTCTTCTAAAGCACTCTCTCCCCCACATGAAACTCCAACAGCAGATGATACTTTGAGTGATGTGATTGACAAAATTGGGAGACTCAATCTTGATTCAGTCCCAACTCAATCAACAGAGCAGCCTAGACCATCTAATAAAGGTCCCCCAAAGTGGCTGACAAAGGCACTTGAAAGTGTTCTTCCTAATAAGGTTGGAAAGGTAGGAACTAGAAATTTAACCCAGAAAAATGGACGTGATGTAGATGACTCTAATTCACCTGTTGATATGGATGTTTCTTATGATTTTGAATTGAATTTGTCTATAAATTTTGAGCCAACTTCCTTCAAAGAAGTTGCTTATCATGATGAGTGGAAAGAAGCAATGCAAAAGGAGCATGATGCCTTGATAAAGAATGGCACTTGGCGACTGATTGATCCTCCATTGGGAACCAAACCAATTGGCTGCAAGTGGGTCTACAAGAACAAGTATAAAGCTGAAGGCTCACTTCACAAGCACAAAGCCAAGCTTGTGGCAAAATGTTTTTCACAGAAGGATGGGGTCAATTATGAGGAGAATTTTTCCCCCACAATAAAATGGGCTACCATCTGGACACTCTCTGCCCTAGTAGCTCAGAATGGTTGGAAAGTCCATCAAATGGATGTAATAACTATTTTCTTGAATGGAGATTTAAAAGAGGATGTTTTTATGTCCCACCCTGAAGGATTTGTTGTGAAAGGACATGAAAATAAAGTATGCAACCTTGTGGAATCCTTTTATGGCTTGAAATAAGCACTGCGAGCCTGGTATGAAAAAGTAATTGAGAATCTTCTAAAACTAAATTTCAAACATTATGATCTTGATGATGCAACTTTGTTTGTCAAGAAGGTTGGAAAAATAGTTGTATATATTTTGGTATATGTATATGATATTTTGATGATAGGGAATAATGAGAGCTACATTGCATCCATAAAGAAGGAATTGAGGAAAGGTTTTGAAATGACTGATTTGCACTATGTTCATTACTATCTTGGTATTGAAGTAACTCAACATCCGAAGTCCATATTCCCTTCTCAAAATAAGTACATTGGATATCTATTGAATAGGTTTGGCATGACTGAATGCAATCCTCTGACTACTCCAATTGAACAAAACTTAAAGCTCACATCCATTGAAGGAAAAGAATTTGAGGATGCAAAAAAGTATAGACAACTTGTAGGAAGTCTAAATTACTTGAGTACTACCAAACCATACATTTCGTTTGCTATTGGAGTCCTCTCCAATTTTATGCAAAAGCCTTGTGAGGGACATTGGTCTACTGCAAAAAGAGTTCTAAAGTACTTGAAGGGAAGTCAAGAATTTGGACTCAAGTATACATAGGTGGGCGACTTCAGCTCGATTGGATACTCTGATTTAGACTTCGATGGAGAAAAAGAATCTGGGGTATCTACTTCAGGTTATACTATGAGTCTTGGATCAAGAGCTATCTCCTAGAGATCACACAAACAATCAGTTCCAACAGATTCCACAACAAAGGCAGAATATGTGGTAGCAGCTGAAGCAACAAAAGGAATTGTGTGGCTCAAAAAAATTCTAGAATATTTGCAGGTAAAACAAGTACAATCGACTCCACTCATGATTGACAATACCTTAGCAATAAAGTTGGCCAAGAACCCAAAGTTCCATGATCAAATAAAGCACATCAATACAAAATATCATTTGATTCAACATCATGTTGAGGCCAAAACAATCCATCTTCGCCATTGTTCCATTAATGAGAAGATTGCAAACATATTCACCAAAGCACTTGGAAGATAAAATCTTGAAAGATTCAGAATGATTCTTGGACTCACCAACATCCCTTCAGATTAAGGGGGGGAATGTTCACACCTAATCATAATGATTGGGTGAACAACTGTAAATAGTGTAAATAAATAATAGAGGAAATGGAGAGTCATCGGAAGATGAAATTGAACATTCACTCCCTCTTGTATATAATAATGAACAACTTAAATGAATAATATAATCTCATTTTTGAGGAGTTATCTCTTGGCCTGAGAAAATACTTCAACAAGTCCTTAACTAGGACCCTACTAGCCATGATAGGCATTTCATCAAACATATCACAAATATGTAATCTACACATGTAAACAACAAAATTAAGCATGGAGATCTCATACTTATCTGAGAATTTCTAAGAACCATTGTTCCCTCATACCATTTGTCGCATCATCATCTATTAGGCCATAAGTACATTGTCCATTCATTTACAAGTAAAAACATGATGATATCCATACATAGCCACTGTTATAAAACACATATATAACCCACATAATAGTAGCATAAACACCAATGAAATCATAGACATATGATCCACATCTAAATCAATATAATACTCATAGAATTACATGGGGAAATAACCTCTCATTGATGATGAAAAATCCAAACCCGGGATGGGATTACCATGTTCCACTCAACCATAGAATGGCTGAGCCAAATTTCTCTTTAGCCATTGACCTCCATGCCATTTTCGAAGCATGAATATTAGAATCAAACCATAAGAACCATACAGGGAATATCGAGGCTAAACCGCCTCACCCTCATTAATAAAAACCAAGCTTTACAATAATCTATGCAGGATCACTAGGCCAACATAATGAACATGTCATAACAGTCTTTACCATGATCTCCACCTGATCACTAGACCAAACAAGCCTGGATGCCATTGGATTTCGCCACCTACACCATGAGGAATTTTGTTGTCTCCTAGTCTCTCAAGATTTACCACAATCCAAACTCAGATTACTAGGACCTAAACTAAGACCCTCCCTCCGGGATTTATCGCATATCCCAAACCCGCAATTACTAGGCCCAATGGAGAGCAAACCACCTCTTGGCTTTACCATATATCTTGTTATTCACCCGCAAGGATTTCTAAGCCCACTCAAGCAACACAATATTTCCTTTACCACAACCCACGGTCTGGCTGAGGCGTCACTAGGCCATTGGATTTACTGTGATCCACAGTTTAGGTCAAGGACCACTAGGCCATGTGCTCTATCATTCATAGATCCACTACACTCGACTTCAAATCCGTCTGGAAATCCAGCTCAACCAAAACATGAGAAACCCCTCACACCATGGCTATTTGGAAATGGAAAGGCTAGGCCAAAGACACTCTCACACTTAGAAAAAACCCATGCAATAACAGAAAAAGAACCACATGCAATACCATGCATGCCAAATCTAGCAAGGAAAATAAACATGAAAATTGATACCTACAAAGAATACTATTATAGTTGCTTGATCCTACCTTTCCCTGCTTGATCCTTGCTCCATCTTGCCATCTTTTCCTTTCTTGATCCAATTCCAAAATCCTGCAAGAAAACTCTAAGTGTCGAAGAGTAAGAGAGAGAGAGATAATAATGAGAAAGCTCCAAAACTGAACTGAGAGAAGGTTACCAAGTGATCTTCATAAGCCTTTTTATTAATGAGGTCTCCATTTTATTCTATTTCAATTAATTTCCTTCAGTTTCCTCCTCACATGCAACTTGTGTCCTTTCACCTTCCTTTTCTCCTAATTTTAATTATTTTCATAAATAAATGTGCCAAAAATGCCATTTTTCCTTTCCAAAGCCTTAGCCATCTCCTTTGCCAATCTCCTTAGCTATTAAACCGTTGAACACCCAGACTAGGACGTCTTGCCCAACATTCAGCTGGGAACAAGTGTCCCATCAACCATGGTTATTATTTTTCCTTTATTAGCTTTTATTACATGGAATTTTCACCAAGGTTGTTAAAATTAACTCCCTACGACTTTAATCATTCTTAAACTTGAGTGAGCTACAACTCATAATTATTGTGGACTTCCTGCCCTTAAGAGGAAATTCTCCTCTAGATTTTAGAATGCTGAGTGTAGAAACCGTGGTCATCCTTTCTTATTATTATTGTTTTTCTTAACTAACACACAATTAAATGGACTGAATATTAACACTTGTAAATATTAACACACTTAGATAATGATATACCCCTCTCAGGGATAAATATATACTATGCCCTTTAGTACCCCTACCTTTCGATTCCAAAATGTATCATTAGAAATTATAATAAACATATATACCAGTCCCTATGAACACACGGTTATAGTATGCTCCAACACATAGTTTTACACATATTATGTAACTAAGACTTCAACCAGACCCAATAATGAAATCATATTCATATGTCATCTGCATGCAATTATTCTAACAATTCAATATACACACTAAACAATGAAAAATAATGGAATGTGAAGAGATCTCCTCACCATTTCTGTTGCTCAAAATTCATTTGGGAAAGCACACTTTACTCTTGACCATTAACTCAATCCACTAGTCCCCCACAAGCTCAGATATCCTTGCCAATGGAATCAACAACTGCTTTGATTCCTAGGTAATGTATTTTATACATCACCTTCCCAAGATTTTTTTTTTTTAATAGTGACTTCCCACTTTTTGGGTCCTCCAACCCATTTTCCTAGGATATTTTTATTCTTCTTTTCTTTTCCAAAAAAGTTTCTTTTCATTTTTATTTAAAGGCATCCTTTCTCTCCTACAACGCTTTATTCCACCCATACTTAGTATCTTTCTCCAACTAAGGGATTTAATAGATATTTCTCTCCCATCATATTAAATATCGTATTTTCCTCCCAGAGATTTTTAGGAGTCATTTAACGGAAGATTTAACTGGAGGTTATCCACAAATAGTGATTTCCAATATTGGGAAAAATTTCTTGTTTTTAGTGCTTCTTTCCCAAGAAATTTCCAACTTTTTTATTTGTTAATAAAAACTATTTATTACATCACAATAACTTTATTGTTCACATTCATTTCTAATGCAACTTGGCTTTCCAGCCATAAAATCTAAAAATATTTTAGTATAAAAATAGCAAGGCATTAACATAAATAATAAAGGGGTATTACATTCTCCCTTGTTTTATTCAACACTAACCTTAGTGTTCATTTTCCAATTGCTTCCCTTTTGAACAATGCTATAGCCCTCTCTAATTTTATGCTCTAGCTCCCAAGTAGCCTCCTTAGGTGTAAAGTGATTCCATTGCACTTTAACCTGAGTGACAACTAGATTCGGGAGCAAGATCTTTTTCTAATATAATATGTGAAGTGTCTATGCTAAGAAGACTACTTTTGTTTCCACCTGTATCAAATTCCAATAAATTATGTGAGAATAACCATGGAAATATTTTTTTAAGAAATATACATGCAAAACATTGTCTACTTTAATTGGCTGGGAAATGTTGGTTGATATGCTACTGACCCAACTCTATCCAAAATCTTAAAAGGCCCATAGAACAGTGATGATAGTTTAGTACAAGTTTTGGTCCTTGAGGTAATTTTTTGCGATTTCACTCTTAACTGTACATGATCTCCAACCTTAAACTCCTTATAAGTTCTCTTTTTATTAATATAACTTTTACATCTGACTTGTGAAAATTTTATGTTTTGTCTAATTTTCCCCACCACTTGTTCCATATCTTGTAAAGCATATGGCAACAGCGTTAGTGTGTCCTCTGGCTCACTCTAGCTAAGCAGTGTGTGGAATTTTCAGCCATTTAAGGCTTTGAAAGGGTTCATTTTTATTGAAGCTTGATAACTGTTATTATAGGGAAATTATGCTAAATGTAGAGAATATTCCCATTTAGTAGGTATTCCATGACATACATGCTTAGCTTGTCCTCTAAAATCTGGTTTCTCCTCTCCATCTTCCCATTAGTTTGGGGGTGATATGCAGTGCTAAAAGTTCATTAAGTCCCCATGCCTTTGAATAAAGCTCTCTAGAACTTGGAAGTGAATTTAGAACCCCTTTTAGGAACTACCATCTTTGGTATCCCATGAAACTGGAAAATCCCCTTCATAAAAAAGTGTACAATCTGAGTTGTCCCATAGGTAGATTGTATATGTCTAAAATGTGTTTCTTTACTTAAGGTGTTCACAACTACCATGATGGAGTCTTATTATCATCTTGTTTTTTGTAATCCTGTAATAAAATCTAGCGAAATCACTTTCGAGTTCCATTAAGGAATGGGTAGTGAGTTGAATAGTCTTGATTTATGTTGGTGCTGTGCCTTCAACTACCGACGTTCTAAGAATTTAGAATAGTATTCCACTTCTTCCTTTTTCATGCCCTACTAGTAGAACTCCTTCCTTCGTGCAATTATCATATTTTGATATGCTACATGTCATGAATATGATTTCTTATGATATTCATCTAGTACTATATGTTTTAGAACACTTACATTTGGGACATACAATTTATTTCTGTAGGTTAGCAATTTTTCTTAGTTTTGAGCATAACCTAGAATTGTGTTCTTTTGCAATTTCTATTGAATTTTTAGATAGTTATGATCCTCCTTTATTGAATTTATGATTTTTTCCATAAAATTTGTATTAAGGATGCAACAGATATTTCCATGAGGGAATGTGCATGTCTACTTAGATCCCCTATTGTTTTATTTTATTTCCTTTAATGTGTTTGATATCAAATTCAAATTCACTAAGGAAATCCATCCACCTAGCTTGTCTAGCATTAAGATCCGGTTAGATGAAAAAATATTCCAAGCTAATATGATTTGTTACCAAGGTTAATTTTTTTCCCAACAAGTAGTGTCTCCACATTTTTAAGGCATGTATTACAACAACCAGTTCTAAATCATATACTACATAACTCTTTTCATGTGGTTTTATCTTCCTCAACTAATAGGCCACTACTAAATTTTCTAGCATCAAAATTCCTCCTAAACCTTCCAAACAAGCATTTGTGCAAACAATAAACTCTTTATTTGGGTCTGAATTTTTTAAAAAATAGTGGCCATTGTAAGAAATGTTTTCAATTTTTCAAAGCTTCCTGACCTTGGGTTGTCCCCTCGAACTTTGTTCCTTTCTTTTGGATGTGATAGGGTAGGATATTTTTGAGAACCCGTCTATGAGTATTTGGTAATACTTTGTAATTCTAATAAAATATCAGAAACCTGACACATCCTTGGGTGTGGGACAACTAAATATGGGCGTGACCTTCTCAGGATCAACAAATAGTCCCTCTTTTGAAATAACATGGCCCAAATATTGTATTTTGTCCTTATAGAACTCACATTTACTAAACTTGACATATAATTGATGTTATCTTAATGTTTGTAGTACCAATCTCATATGTTTTTCTCTTACTCATTCTTTGATTACACTAGAATTTCATCTATAAATACCAAAAAAAATTATCAAGGTATTTATAAAGTATGTTGTTCATTAAGCACATAAACGGTTTCTTGTGCATTAGTAAGACCAAATGGTAACACTACAAATTCCTAGTGACCATATTTGGTTTGAAAAGTTCTCTTATGAATGTCTTCATCCTTTATTCTCAACTGGTGATACCCAATCCTCATATTAATTTTTGAGAATATGGTCGACCCCCTTAGTTTATCAAACAAATCATCAATACGGGGAAACGAGTATTTATTTGTAATAGTTAGCTTGCTTAATTGCTGATAATTGATGCACATTTTATATGTGCTATATTTTTTCTCTACAACTAACACCAAAGCCCCCCAAGGTGAGAAACTGGGTCTAATATAGCCTTTATCGAGTAGTTCTTATAATTCAATCTTCAATTCCAACAATTGTAGAGGTATGTTAATGATGTTGATCATGTGATTGTCTAGTCTATATTGTAGGTGGAGCCAGAAGGAGAATTCTAGCCAGAACCATAGTGCATTTTTCAGAGAAAGACACTCATGCTCTAGAGTTGAACAATCAAGCAGGTTAAAGTGTAGTGGAAGCACTTTGGGCCCAATGAAGTTACATGGGAGATGACTGATTAGATCTGGGTTATGTATCCTTCTCTATTCGTTGGTTGAGTGGATGTCTTTTGGTATATGATTTGGTGTGGTGTTTTGGTATATCTATATATGTATGTGGATGTAAATATACTAAAATGAGTTGTGTTATAAAGCTCTAATAAGTGGTGTTATTTTCATGTTGTTATGTTGCTATGCTTTTCATGTTGGTTTTCTTTCTAGTAGGTTTTTCATTGTAAATACTACAATGAGCTAAGGTATAAATGTCCATGGGAGGTATGTTTTTCTTTTAAACGGTATTACTAGTTGTGTATGTCATTGAACACCGAGCATGGTGTTCCCCCAAGGGGGAGGGTTCTGTAACAATCTCGAGTTAAAAATCCATGTAATAAAGTTAATAAAATAAAACAATAACCAAGGTCATGGGACACTTATTGTAAGCTGAATGTTGGGAAAAAACATAGTGATGGGGATCACTTGTGATTAATAAATGGATATGAAAATTGGCAAACTTGATGGAAAAGGCTTTGGAAAGGCATGAGGCATTTATTAGCATTTTATTTATGAAAATAATGGAAACTGAATAAAATAGAGGTCTCATTAATAAAAAGGCTTTTAAGGATTAGCACACAGATTTTGTCACTATTATCTTTTGTCACTGTTAGCTTTTGGCTGTCCAGTCTTTAAGACTCTCATTCTATTCTTTCTATCACATATTATTAGACACTTAGATTTTTCTTGGAACACTCTTAGAGAAGTGTGGCATACATGGGATATGGAACAAGAAGGCAAAGGAAGAGTAGGAAAGCACAAGAGGAAATGAGATTAGCAAATACAACAGAGTTTTCTTGCAGGTACTGAATTGCATGTATGGTTTCCTTCTTATTTTTGGCATGCATCGCACATGTGTTAGCACCTAAATCCACCTCAGGCTAAAAGAAGGCAAAATTCAGGGTAACCACAAACCATGCTCAGTCTGGTAGCTAGCCCTACCAGAACAGGAGAGGGCTCTCTTCGAGTCACGCTCAGTGAATGGATAAGCAAAATGGTTTGAGATGACTTACCATGCAATATTTACCTTAGGCTAGTAAGTGAAAAGGGATTTTGAAAACAAATTTGTGAATGACCGATCTTCTGGGATGTATATGGGACTGGCGCTTAGCAAAGAACAGAGAATTGAATATGAAGGCACAGATTATTCTGTGAGGCAAGGTAGGTAGAAAGAGCAACAATTTTGGTTTAAGGTAATGCAGAATGGAAAGATTGTTGAAGAAAGTGAAAAGGGCATCGTCGCATGAACCCTTTTCAACAGAAGAATAACACTGCACATGAAATTTTCCCACAGGCAGAGAAATATAAATTGAATTCTACCTAATCTCACTTAGAAAATTTCACTCAAATGAAACGTGAAATGAATTATGAAACATAACAAGCTACATATGGAACATAAAAATACATTTTCTACACTCACAACCACAAGAATCTCATGAAACATAGCCACTACCTTTCATTAATTCTCTGTCAAAAATACACAATGCAGAAACAAAGTTTCTTTCCTGCAGTCTCCCAGAAGTTACAAGCCAGCCAACTAATAGCTTTGCAAATGGTTTGCATACAATATATAGAATATGCCGTGAAGAGATAGAACGCCCAAGGGTCACAAAATGAAGGTGAAGAGCCAAACATGAAAAATGGCTTGGGTGACCCTTTTCCTTCATTTTCCACTTGTATAACTGACCATATGGAGTGAAAATATTTATAAAACCGTCGCACCCCTCCTCATGTGCGTTGCTCTCTTTTCCAGGTGACGTTTGGAGGCCTTACCAATGTCCAAATTGAGTACAGAATAGCTCGTTGGAGAGTATGTCTTGTCAACTTTCTAACAAAACCAGAATTTTTCAATTTGGAGTTCATTTGCCCTATCAGTTTTCAAATCTCTCAAGACTAGTCAAACTGTGCCAAATGAGGTTGCCTCATGGCAGAGTGTTGTTTCTATCAACTTTTGAATGCCTTCCTCAACCCCAAATTGAGCTCATAATAGCTCATTGGAAATATATTTGAGTCTAATATCCAAAAAAACCATAATGTTTCAATTTGGAGTTCATTTTCCCTGTCAAAAAGCAAATCTCCCAAGACTGGTCGAAATGTTCCAAATGAGGCTGCCTAAAGGCAGAGTGCTGTTACAGTCAACTTTTGAATACCTTCCTCAACTACAAATTGAGATCATGATAGCTCATTGGAAATATAATTGTCTATAGTTATCATTTGGATAATTAAGCAAGTCATTTGGCCAACCAATATAGGATAACACTTGATTTTCCCGAGGTCGCTCCTGAGGTGCATCAATTCGCCCGAGGCAATTGTATTTTTGATATTTCGTCAAAACCATGACACCTGTGTAAAAAGTGAAGGAGGTTTTTCTTCCATGGTTTTTCTTGCCTGGTAAAAAGTGAAGGAGGTTTTTCTTCCCTGGTCTTAGTTTTTCCAAATTCATTTTTCATTGCTCAGAAACATCATTTGAGTGAAACATATCCCGATGTGGGGAACAAGGGATTTCTTGAAATGAAGCGAAATGAAGGGGATAGGGAGCTTCTAAATTCTTGAGGAAATTTTAGGAATAATAGAGGGATGCTAGGAAGTAGGGGAAAGTGGAATCTTAGAAATTGAGTGAGGGTAAAAGGTCCAAAAAGGCAAAACACAGGCCCAACAATAGAAAATTGCCAGGTTGTAGCAAGAAACTAGGGTTTGTGCGAAAATGAGGAGTTTGGGGGATCTCAGTGATGGGAAGAGTTTGATAAGGTATTGTAAGGATAGGGGAAGGTGTATGAACATCAGGATACAATTTTTTCCCATGATTTCACCATCCAAGAGAAATTAGCTTCAAAACCCTAGGAGAGGGAAATGAACCTTGCCTAGGCGCAACTGAAGCATGAACAAGGTGTGAAATGACCCAATGGAACTTGACATGATGATGAAAACCCTCTGAATGATGGTAGACTCATCTGAATAGTGACATAGACCAGCATCTGGACAAATTTGAAAGGAGTGGAAGCAAACCCTAGACCTAATGCCTAATGACCAAATTTTACTTGAAGACTCACTGAAATGATAAAATCTGACCTTGACACCTTAAAATCACTTGTGTAAGAGAATGTTTGATCACTCGAGGAAGGCTGCAAAGGCTGAAACTAACAACATGCATGATGTTTCTTGGTTATAACTTGTCATTGGTATGGAGGATTTCCTAGATTGACACTGGTTTTGCCTAGCCTTTCTGTTTCTTGGATAGCTGTGGTGTTGTGGGTTTTATCTTTGTTTTTTGTTTTGTGCAAATGTTCCTTATGGGTGTGGGCTGAGTTATTAGTTCCTAGAGTTTCGGTTGGAAAAACACTCTACATCACTTCTTGGGTTGAGGTACTAGTCTTGAAAGCCCTGATTGGATAAATGCTCTGGAGCCCGACAACAACTGTGGCTTGAGTTACTAGTCCTGGAAGCCTTGGTTGGAACAAACGCTCTAGATCCCAGGACAACTTGGGTAGAGACTAGTCTGATGATGGTTAGCTATATCCAACTATGAGGTGGAATCACTGTTTGAGGGTTTAGGTGGTTTGGCCTCTGGAAGCCATAGTTTGGTTTTGTTTTGGTTATTACATGAGATCCCACATTCATACTTGGAGTATGGCATGAGGGTGATTGGTTGAAAGAGAGATTTGATTTAGCTTAATCTATGGTCAGGTGGTATGCGGAAGTCCCTAACTTGGTTGGATTTTCATATGTTAATATAAGTTAGTTTTCCTTTGGTATCTTGTGAGTAAATGTGCTTGTCATTATGTGGCTTTAGGGGTTATTTCATCATTGATATATCTCTAGTTATTTGTTGGTTATAATCATTTTTCTATGATAAACGTCATGTATGTATCTAATCATGTTTTGGTTATAATATGAAATATTAATTAATGAATGACATAATAGATAACAATGTAGCTATTGGGAGGAGACATCATTCCTCCTTGATGATTCTCAGATAAGTATGAGACCCCTATGCTTAGATATGTTGTTATGACCTGTAGATTTCATGTTTATGATATGTTTGAAGAAATTTCTGTCATGGCTAGTAGCGGTCAGGTCAAGTCCTTGTTCAAGTTTTACATTACTAGCCTTGCTTCAATTTTATTTATCAATTCTAGAAGTTTCATGAAGTTTTGGGCAAAGGCCTTAGTGCTAGTCGTGAAAAGTTGGCTTAGAATTTGGGGTCACTGACATAGAACCTCTTGAAAAGGGCCACATTCACAGGGATTCCTTAGTGTGGGAGTGACTAGAGGGTCTCAGTCACATGAAATTCTTGTTATGGGAGTGACTGGGGGTCTAGATTAGAAAAAACATCAATTTGTCGAAGGGGTTGGGCACCTGGAAAGGTTGGCTGTCTCCTTAAGGTTTTGTAGCTCCTCGGGAAGGTGAAATTGGTCTTGTCTTGTCAGTTCCACTTCCTTAACTGTACATGGGGAGTTGAATCATATCATAGTAACTCTTCTGTCACATGTTTACCCCATTTGGCCAGTTAGCTTGGGTAAATGTGGGAGGAGGGTGTTATAGAAGGAATTAGGGATCGAGCCCAGACACTGAAGAGCATGAAGCATCGTAGCCGTGGAAAGCATTAGAGAACTTTTGAGGTTTAAAATGGGCCTCCTAAGAAAAATGTACAACCAAGAAAAGCTTTAGAAGAACCAGTAGGATTCAAGATGATGATATCAACCATGGGGGATGATTCACCATTTTTGGGGTAAAAAAGTAAAAAGATTAAAAAATAATAAAATAATAAAACTACTTTTTCAACTTATCTCCCTAAATTTTTACTGAAATTTTGAGCGGGAGTAATTGTTGGATGAAAAATTTAAATTCTCATCCAAGGAGTACCCATGTTACATACTTTTGATGAACCCTACTACACGAAAAATGAGAAATACATGAAAACACATGATTGCAATCATGTCTTTCATGTATTTCTCATTTTTCATGTAGCAGGGTCCATTGAAAGTATACAACATCGGTACTTCTTGGATGAGAATTCAAATTATGCATTCAGCGAGTGTTCCCTCTCGGAATTTGAGTAAAACCTTAGGGCGATAAGTTGAAAATATGAGTTGATAAAGTTTATTTTTTTCCTTTTTCCCTGTAAAATATGATGATGTAATCTAATATTATTTTTTTATTTCCACTATTATTTTACAATTTCTTTAGGAGGCCCATTTTAGACCACAAAACTCCCCTAATGATAAAAAAGGGAAAGGAAAGTGGTAGGGAGTCTTTGTATGAATCACAACTTCAAAGCTTATTCAATCCAATTCTCCTTGGGAACACGTATGTAGGATATGTTTCTAATCATGGACACAAATAGTGATTTTGTGTGGGTTTCATGAATGAGAAATTACACCTGCAACAACTGCCCCATAGAAATTTCCTCCAACGGGGTTTTCCTTCCAAATCTTTGGAAGCTAGAGAAGTATCAAGTCAAGAGGCTTGTTGAATGACTTTAATAGTTGTAAGGGATGAATTCCTTACTAGTGAAGTACCTATAATATGTTCATGGGATAAAATAAAGATCAACAATTTGAACGGTTACACAAATTAAGATTTAGTTGAAAGTTAAAGCAACGGGATCTAACGGTGGAAGAACTTTTAATTGTCTAACAATGGACCTGATGGTGTAGAGGAGTGCATAGCAGCAGTTAGGGAAGTTCTTCCTAGAGGGAATGCCTTACGACGTAAAATTTTAGTCTCATTTTGTTATTAGGGAAACGAAACTCATTTACTATTAATTAAAATTCAAGTAATGTGAAGTAAAAATATCTAACACTTTGCAACTAGTAAAAGTACCATATACTAAACTACAAGGAAGTAAAAAAAATTCAAAAGGCATAGCATAATATCAAGACTTTGAAGAGGCAACCAAAATTTAGTTCTAGGCACTTGTACTAACTAAATTAGGAGGTTTTATTTCACATTGAAGGTGCCTTTCTAAATGAACTAGCCTAGAATCCAAATTAGCAAGACATAAGTGTTTATATCACTACATTGCTTGATTTTGTGCAAAGAGTAGATGACATCATTGCAGTCTTCATGCTTTTCTTTCAAGACCCTAACCAAAAGCATTTTCATCTACCAATGGTGGGTAATGGAGTTCAAATACTCACTCCATCTTCCCCTAGTGTAATGAAGGTCGAGAACCCTATTATCCACCTCCTCCTATAATTTTGAATTTGAATATTCTTGTCGATCATTGGCTGTGAGAGATTTAATTTTATGGTTTTCTTCATGAATTTTAGGGGGTGTTGTAGAATGGAAGATGGTTGCAACTTCCTAGGAAAGGTCTTGGGAATGAAGCTTGTCTTGAAGGCCTCTGCCCCGAGGCCCTTGGTGGTTGTGCATTCACTACGACTAGTTTGTAATGCACCAAAAAATAAATGTAAAGGCTAGATAAATTAACCATAATAACCCATGAATTGGAAAAATAATATTAATACAACCTGCAAGACACCGAAAATGAGTCTATAAAACCAGGATGGGTAAGGCCAATATACAGAGAAGAGAAAATAAACAGAACTAAAAAATGAGATTCTTCAAGAAGGACATAGAACACACCAAGGGACCTTGAAATTATGGCAATGAGTTGAACCAGATGAACTTGAAACCAGAAAAAAAAATCATCCACTACCAAGAACCAAAACCAGCGAATAATTTTAATGGGCTATAGGGATAAGGCAACACCCTAAATTTTCTTGCTAACTGAATCTAGAGTAGAGAAGTTGTGCACTCTCAGAGAAGGCATAAGTCACAGGCTCCTACAACCACCAAGCCTATTACAACTAGTAAAGTAACATAATTTGAAATCTTTTTTTTGCCAAGGCTTGATTCCTGACCATTTTTCGGCTAGAAAAGTCTTCATATTTTACCTCTAGACATAGAGACTAATATATCTTGTGTGCTAGTGAATTTTAGTTATAGTCCATCACACAAGATCATTAACCATACTTTGTTAGAATCCTATATATTATACCACGAATCTAAACATTTTGCACTATAAATAGACCTTCCTCTATCATATGACCAAGCGAATTCTCTAACCTATGTGAGGGTAAAATTTTGAGCTTACCATAAAAGCCAAGGAGTAAGATCACCCCTAAGAGAATACTCATATGAATTAAGGCTTGACATTTGAATAGGGATAGCGCATGTGACTTTCGCATGGGTTTTGCATGGGGAGTTTGTGCCATGTCACACCTCCCACCCCCCTCTTAAATTCTATGGGAGGTGGCGGGGTTATGGGATGACCGCCCAACCTCCAATATCCGAGGGACTGACACCCTAGTCAGGGGTTTAATATATATTTTTAATTTCAAATTTTATTTTGTAATTAAATATTCTATATATACAACCCTTGATGGAGGGCGGGGGGGGGGGGGGGGGGGGGGGGCAGAAATAATTTACAAGCGACATGAAAATGAGAGTCTTATGTACTAGATTTTCAAGGTCCATAATCCGTGCTTATCATTTGTACGAATGGACATATCCAAGAACCTAGGGTGATTAAAGTTGTAGTAGCTAGACTCGACCCTTGTTCAATGTGGTATGAAAACCAACCCAGTTCAATCAATTGATCTAAATAACATATTAGTATTTTTATAATTATTTATTAATTTTATATATATATATATATATAATATATATATATATATATATATATATATATAATTATGTATATATAAATATATATATATAGTTATGATATTATATGTAATTCTCGTTAGTATATCAAAAATTAATATAATTTTGTTCTAATATGTAATTAAAGAAACTCAAACTAAAGAAAACTATAATACCAAAAGTTCTGATGATTATTCTAACTTTTTAATGATGCATTGAGGCAGATTCTGAAACATGTAAAACCTTCAATTATATCCTCTCTCTCTCTCTCTCTCTCTATATATATTATTATATATATATTAACTAATAATATATATAATAATAATATATATTATATATATATATATTACTTATAATATATATATATATTTTGAAACAAGTGGATTCACATTCGGATTTTGGTGGAGAGGAGGCATGGCAGATACGTAGTTTTGACGTAACCCAGGAAGGGGTTTTACTACTGCAAGAACTATAGCCGCTCACACGACTAACCTGCTCGGCACGATCTCGGCAACTAGCTCATAGACCCTTCTGAGAGAACCAACCAAGGACCCTAGGAACCAGGGAAACCCTCACTGCTGCCGAATTGGAAGCTCACAAATCGGCCAGAGCATGGATCTCTCATCTAATGACCATTATACCTGATCCAGTGACAGGAAATGTGAGATCTATCTAGTTGCAGGCCTCATTAGGGCCATCCACAAAACTGCGCACCCTATTGATCTTCAGCAAACCATTTTTTCCCTATGCATGTATATGAACAACCACCAGATGGTAGCTATAAAGGAGGCTGTGGAGGATTTCAGTCTAGATCTGAAGCTACAGAAATCTGAGGCGGCCAGGTTGCAGGAGGGACACCTGAGTGCTGGAATAATCAGATCAAGTAAACTTCAACCGGGATAAGGAATGGAAGATCGATCTAACATTCACAAGAAAAATGAAAAAGGAATGGTAGTCAGACAAGTTTGGGAATCACGTGAAAGGTTGAGGGCCATGTGGCTCGTTGTGTCTCTGTACATTTTCGAACTAGAAAGAGTTAAGGCCAACAAGGGGAAAACGAGACTCAGGGCCAGGCCTTTCCTAGCCAAAAGCGCCAGGTAATGGGAGACTCAGGCTTTCTTGATAAAAGAGGGAACACTAGGCATTAGGATTATGCCTTTGGATGATGACCTCTATGAGCCTGAATAGGGGATAACAAGGCATGGACAGAATCCCAAGCTTTGCGATGCTCTTGGATAGACAGAGATAGAGAATATAGATCCAACAGATTGAGGCCTAGACAAGGTCTATCCCCAATGTATGGAGAAAGAACTGAGGAAAATATTTATCAGATCGATAGAAGGAAGACATTACTATCTCTAGGTCAGCAAGGGGACGAGCATTCAAGAATTAAGAAAGGAGATCCAGAGAAAACTGGGAACCCCAACAAAATACCAAAATCTGATATATACAGGATACAGTCTGTAGGACAATAACACACTTCAAGACTATGGTATCGTCAAAGATTCAACTATCATACTAAATCTGAGACTGTGGGGCAGATGCAAGGGAGCCAACTCAAAAATTCAGGCTCCTTTCATGATGCAGTCAAAGGGAAGGAACAAATGTAGAACAAACCAACACCAACATCAAATCTACCAGGCCCCTACATCGTGGAACAAAAGCTGGAATCTCCAATGCTTATAGTATCCTTGTTGGAGGCAACTGATCTATAGATAGATTTAGCCCAAAATGTTGTCTTCTATAGACTTAATGGTTTCTGGCCAAAATCAGATACACTGCATCAATGGATCTTGTCCAACTGGTCATCTAACTGTGAAATTTACCTATGCCCATAGGGGTTTTTCATAGTTAGATTCAACACAGAACAAGAACAAGAAAACATCATCAATCAAGGGCCTTGGTTTTGGGGCAATGCTGGCCTCTTCATCACTACCTAGTTCTTAGGTTTCGATGCCAATACCATGGTAGTTTCAACAATGTTGGTGGGGGTAAGGCTACGTAACCTCCCACTACATTTTTGGCATCACAAAGTCTTAGTAGCCATTGGGAACTCCTTGGGGAAGTTCCTAAAATCGGATGAAGACAGAGCTACTCAAGGAATTTTCACATTTTCTAGAATATGTGTAGAAGTGGACCTGAGTCAGGGGCTACCAGATCACATCACATTAAATTTGAATAATTCTCTGTGGACACAACCGCTCGACTATGAAAACACAACTTTCATATGTCGTGGATGCTTACAAACAAGGAAACTCCAATACGCCTATCCACTGGCTAGGAAGGAGCCTAAAGGGATGAAGAAACAACAGAAAAATCCCAAAGGTTGGCAAGATACCGAACCGCTACAAGAAGAGTGTTTGAAGGCAGAACCTATAGGCACACAAATGGAACGGGAAAACAGATAGGAAGAGAACACCTGGGAGACTAACTTGGGGCCTATTGTGCCCTAAAACAACCCCCCATTTCATATCATTATTATTCCAAAACCATAATATGAAATGGGTCCCTTTTTAATTTTTGTTTTCTTAATTGGTATCAATTTAAATTCTAGTCTAAAAGGCCCAAAGAAATAAAAGAAAACATCACCAAAAGGCCTCTCCAATAAACCAATCAAAAAACCTTAACGTAAAATGATTTATCTTTTGTCATTGCGATAAAGTGATCACAAGATTGCATATCGCAATGACAAAAGGAACACAACTTGAGGACATTTTGATTTTCTCCGATGTGAAATCACTATCGGGTATCGGTGAAACATAAAGTAACACAATTAAGGACCCCTTGCTCCAATGCGATGCGATATCGGCAATCGGTAATCGGCAATCGGCGATAATGGCTAAACGCAAATAAGCTCCCTCTTGCCCCGATGCGATGCGATATCGCTATCGGCGATCGACAATTCACCATGCACACATTCTTAACCGCCCCATTCGCTAATCCTGACGTGATGCGATATCGCTATCGGCGATCGGGGGTTCCAAATGGAACAAAAACAATGACTTATGATTTTCCCAACGCCCGATTGCGAAAAGGGCAAAAGCACAGTTTTCAAAGTAAAACCATAAAGGCAGTTTAATACGATTCATTCGTAATTAAGGCACTATCTTTCGAAAAGCCGCTCATCTGCGTTCAACCACCAAATCGCCCAAGGCATGCTTCAAATAAATCATTCAGCCATTAACCGAAGCGACTGGTATTAATGAGATTGACAGGCTGATCCGGATTTAAACAGGAACGCAACAAAATACAGAGATAACCATATACACAAATATGCAGCGGAAATAATACTTCATTTCATTAATGGAAAATACTGAAAT